>CM068953.1:1152916-1170968 GCA_035128595.1 Eptatretus atami
TCCTCTAGTCAAATTACACCTTTATTAATTTTCAATTAATTTGTTCAACAATTAAATTATCAGGAGGACACAGATAATGTGTTACTTCACTGTCATTCCAACTTCTCCAACTTCTTGTCACAGATGAAAGTTCTGAAATAATATGATACTCGCTTTCACATATGAGCCCCACGTGAAGAATGGCTTTGCAGTTTGCATTGCGCTAAATTAATTGCTCGTACTCCCTCTTTTTTTTTTGTCTTAACTCTGCTCATATCAATGTCTGGTCAACTACAACTTAAATTTACATCGGTTAGTTGCGTCACGATGGTTAGTAATTACAAAGTTTGACAGCCTTCTGCACTCCACAGTTGCAATCATGATTTTTCTTAATTTCCCTTTTTTGAACTCAGGTATTGTATCAGAAAGGAAAAATTTCAAGCAATCGAATTTCTAAACGAAAACACGTCTCAAAATGCAAAGCCTGTCCGTTCCGCTTTGTACTCCAAAGCCCTGACGAAAACAACGGTTTTAAAAAAAAATTGTACCTTTTATTCATTTGTGTTTTCCCAATCTCATCATTTAAAGTTTTTTGAAGATTTGATGACAAAAAGCTGAATTGGAAAAATGTGCCTGGACGCGACACACACACACACACACACAGCACACACACAACTGAATCTCAATAGGAAACAAGCGATTTCAATTAAAACCTTATGCTGCTCTGCCACTTCACAATCAACGGACAAGTATTTGCTGAAAAAAGAAATGTTAAAAAAAAAACAGAACTAAACAACAAAGCAAAAAGGGTCCAAGAATAACACCAAACAACAACAACAACAACAATTATCCATACTAAATAACTAAGGTGTGGTGTGTGTGTTGTTGTGTCTCCTCCAAACTCCAAACCTATCAGCCTTAAACTTTGCTATGCTACTAAAAGAAACTCCAATGAGTGCAGAGTGAAATTGGTGTGTTTGGTTAATTAAAACACTCCTTTTGAGATAATAACGGAATTTATTAATTATATCCGTCATCTAGCATCCTCGGCCACCTCGCTCTCTGTTCTAATGTTTCCTTTGGTACCTCGCGGGGGTCTGAAGCCACATGTTTTTTGGCCTGTCAACCTCAGCCTTGACTTTGAACAGGCCGCTAAGATTTCTAACAAAAGTTGCTGTTTCACTTGCTCACTCATATATCGAATGTTGTTCATCATAGCACAAATCTCTGTGTTACATTGCCAATGCTTATAAATGCCTGAGACCCACAGCATTCGTGGCTCATTCATTTCGCACATGCGATCACCATGATACCTCTTAAACTAAGAAAATTTACAAATTTAAGCTTCCAGATCGAACTTGCAAGTAGTTCCGAAGTTTCATTTGGAATTTTGACATAGCCCTCGCTGCCAACCACTATTTAATTGAATGCCTTCCTTGATGCTTTAGCTGGCTTGCAAAAAGCACCCTACAGTTGGACGCAGTGCAGTTCCTGTCCTGAGATGTACAGTCGACAGTTTGCCACAAGGTAGAGGTACATAAACACGTGTATATTTGATCTGTAATTAGGAACTATCTCCAGGGGTGGTTGTGTGTGTATGCGCTGCATGCTTGGTACGGGCCGTGTGGCAAATTTCATCCCGTTTCTTGGTTTTAATTTTTAACCTCAGCATCGTACGACAATCACGTTTTCCTTGTCCTCATGGCGTTTCTAAAGCAATTGGTTATTTTAATATGACTCGTGTGCTTTCTCTTGTGAGTTTCCAAAGCAAAATACATTTGTTACACACATTCTGGCCTTCACTGTATTAACATGTTTCTCAAATTACAGAGCCATATTTTTCACTGTCACACGACGAGTGTGGGTGGTTTTTCATAAACTATAACATATCTCTGCTATACTCCCCTCCCCACTCCCCCCCCCCCTACCCACTCTCTCTTCTCTCTTTTCCCATCCTCTCTCCACCTCCTCCTAATACAGGGCGCATTCTCCCACACCTTCTCTCTGTCTCTGCAACTTATCCGGATGTGGTTATTGTCCGGACGACCTCCCCTCGCACTGCCTTCCCTACCCTCACACTTCTTTCCCTCTCTTCCACGCGCCTCCCTCCCCTACCCCACCTACGCCCCCCGCCCCCCCCCCGATTCCTCGCTCCCACACCCTCCATGTCTCCCCACTCCTTTCTCTTCCACCCTCTCTCTCCTATCTCTTTCCCTCCCCCTCACCCTTCGTTACCGTTGTCCAGATGGACCCGTTGTCCCTTCACACTGCCTTCCCTGCACCCCCTCACCTGCCTTCCCTTGCCCTCCCCCTCACGCGCCTTCCCTTTCCCGTATCCCTCACGCTGCCTTCCCTTGCCCTTCCCTCACGCTGCTTCCCTTCCCTCCCCTCAAACTGCCTTTACCAATGTGCTTGCAATACAGCACATTTGAATCAGTGCCACCTGCATTCTACCCCTGATACACTTTACACCTCTTGGTGCACGCAGCCAGTGCAGGATCATACAATATGAATCCTACTACACCCTTTTCTACAGACAAACACAGGGCCACTCCCTCTCTTTTTCCACACTTCCTTCTCCCACACCACTAATCGTACTTTTGTTTTCCCTGTAATTCACTTTGTCCTCGCCTCCATACCCTCCTTCCATACTGCATATTACCGATTTACCTCTTCCACACTGTCACTATCAGCACCAGGTTATCACATAACAGGATTCCAAGTGAGCCTCCTCAAAATTCCTGTGATCTTGCCTCAAGAACCATGATGAACAGGATTGGACTCAAGACTGACCCCCTGATGAACACCCACTTCACTTCAAAAATCATCCCTTGCACTCCATATACCCTCAACAGAGTTTTACCATCAGTACATTGCCATGACGATGGCATCATGCATTGCCAGTCCACACCATTAAACTTATGAGGGTTGAGAGGGAATCACCAAACAGGAGGAACAGACATAGAATCTGTCGAGGGAGAGGATGGGTTGAGGTACACGAGTACACTAGATGACATTACAGGACTTTCAGAAAAAAAAGCAGAAATTGAAGGAGGGGTTCTGGGGATTAACGGGGTAGAAAAGATCAAGGGTTTTGGATGGGAGATAGAAGATGCGTGAAAACCAGCTGTTTTGAAAACCTGGAGCGGAAGAGTGATGAAGAAAGTGGAGTTTGTTACAGAGCGGGACAGAAAAAAGAGGAATAAAATAACGAGTTGAGCAGTAATCTTGATTTGTAGTTTCACCAGAAGGGTGCTGGACCTGTGTGCCATGCTGAAATATGTTGGGGGGGGGGATAGATCACAGACAGACAGGAGCTGGGGAGGAGTATGTAGAAGAAGACCAAAGACTCAGCTTCATCATGAGCAGATTACCAATATCCTAAAGCCTTGTTCCACAGTGTGAAATCCGAGAAACATATGAGCAGGAGGCACCACACCTGAGATGAGAGCAACAGTACTCCATTAGATTGGTGAAAAGCGTTGTCTATCTCAGGAGCGCTCAGGTGTGCCAAGATGACTTTTGCACCAATGGAGGATGTCCCGTCTGGTGATTGCTTTGGCAGTTACTCCCTAAATCCACGTTAGGAATGGGTCAGAACATTAATATTTAACTTAGCATGATGGATGCATTTTTTATTTTTTTTTTATTATATTATTATTACTAGTACGTGCCCGGAAAAAATAAATAAAAAAAACTTTCAAACCGCGAGCAGCGAAACAACAACCACACAGGCCGTTTCTTTCGCTCTCGCTGCCCGGATGTGCGTGGCCCGGAAGTGTCGCATATCGCTAGTACCAATTATTCGCCAAGTTAGTTTTAATGGCCCAATTATTACCAAATAGCCAACTATTTGCCTTTTTCGCAAATGTCGTCGCAAGGAAAAACACAAAGAGAATGAGAAAAAAAAAAAAAAACGTACGTGCCAAAAAAAATAAAATAAAATTTACTTCCTGCTTCGGAGCATACCAGCTCACTCTGATGTGCCGAAATTTATGCACCGTCTAATATTAAAACGATTCATACTTGGGCATTGTGTTTATGTATAAATCGCGACTAAGTAATCGAGAAATTATTAGAATACTATGAAGTCATCACTATCCGGAAGTCCCGTACGTTGTAAAACCCTAATGGGAACGCGGCTGAGTTCTCTTCCCCCATCGCTCACGCCCACGCAGCAACGTGTCCTGTCAGTTGTTGGTAATATAAGAGGCCATTTTAACTTGAAGCACTTGTCCGATTCAATATCAAACCTTTGAAAAGGCCACATACTCAGGTCCCCAGGCAATGTACGTGGCAAGTTTCAATTAGATCGGACCAGGGTTGTCGTCGCAGAAACAGCGGTCTCACAGACACACACACACAACACAACACACACACACACACACACACCACACATTGCTGAATTATAGATAGTTTCATTATAATATTAATAAAACCTATTAAATAAACTTTAAAAAATTATAAAATAAAATTTAAAATTAAAACAATAAAACATAAAAAAGCAAAAACAATGCTGAGGCTGTTTGTAATTTTAATCGTTAAACCAAGCGATGTGCATGCATCTTAATGAGTGTTCTTTCAATAACCTTACTTCTGTGATGTCTCGATCATCGAGGAATGATAGCACGCCATGTTGCAGATGTTAAGAAAAGTTTTTGCATTCCCCTTGTTGGGTAAAGATTGTTATTTCTCTATCTTAAATTGGATTAAGAACCAATGTAATCAAAACCGATCACAACAGAGCCCATGTGTTTGCTCCGAGTAAGAGCCTGAGAACGTGGCCTGCTCTCGAACAAAAGTGATGGCAACCGGAGTCTTGAAATGGGGTTCCTTTGAAGATGCACTCGACAGTGGGGATGCATGAATGTAGAATTGAATTTTTTTGCAGTGCTTTGATTCATTTTCTTGTTGAAGAATGATGCTGATTCATATCATTATCTTGGCAAACTGAGAGCACGGAGGGAGGTAGGAAGTTGGGGAGGGGGGAGCAAGTGAGGGAGAGTTCAACTTGTTGTGGGGAGTAGCGGTAGGAATGAGGAGAGTTCACCAACCTATCAGTAAGAAGACCATGGGGATTCAGCTTCCTGCCGAGATCTTCCATAAACACAGAGCCTTAATTATATCACTTGTAGAGAAACAAGAAGAAGTGGTTCACCACCCAGAGTAGGACCCTTTCTCTTGTCATACTTCCAATGAAGACCTGGAACACGGAAATGGCTCTAATGCTCAGAATGGACTTGGATACTTGGCTTTGGGGAATATCGAGCAGGCTTGTCTTTGATGGAAATATGATGTCGTTCTCCAAGATAAGTTGTTTTCAGCTTGTGAGACTTCAGAGCTGCATTGGATTCCACCTCTTCCAAGGGTCAGCGAGTATTATTGTCGACCAATGACCTTTTTTATTCCCTCCCCCCCCTTCCCCCCCGATCTACAGAGATGGAAACTGCAGCAGCCTGTCTCTGCAGAATGACGATTTACTGTTCTGCACAGGATGGATTCTGCAAAATTTGAGATTATCCAGAGAAGCGAGAGGTTGATGTCGACCAAGAACAAGAGTTGGTTCTAAACTGTCTTGAGGGAACTCGTTAGACAGAATGCCATCAAGAGCAGGCCATTGAGATTTACTGCATCAATGCATCGTTTGGTTAAAGTAAGCAACGCATGCCTGGTAGAATAGCTAAGAATGGAGCCGAACTATGATCGTTTAATCGAGATGGTGTACAGGAGTCTGCAGCAATGATCAATTCCTTCACTTTTCTTATGATGGAGAGAATCTTATTATTATATTATTCTTCGTCGTCTTCGTCTCGCGTACGGCAGCTTTGGCTGCCTCGGGCGTGACTTGCTGCTGATGCTGTACCCCTATACCATTGCACTAGTACTCATTTCGCTGACCTGGAAGGATGAGAGGCTGAGTCAACCCCACCTGGTGTTAATTCAGTGGCCAACGGGGTCTCAAAACTCAGGATCCTAAGATCCCAAGCCAGCCACCCTAACCATTAAGTCAACACCAGGCTTGTGAGAATCGGACAAGTCTCTGATTGTTGGTCAGAGTTCGAACCCTCTTTATGATGTATTTTGCACCTTTCAAGATTAAGTACGAGACCGTCTAAGGAAGACCCAGAGAAGATTGAGGAATGGGCTGAGGCATAGTTATTGAGGATGCAGTACCCATATTTGTCAGTGTCTGTTGTGAGACTGTCAAAATTGACCTGAACTTCCATTTTCAGGGGAAGTGAAGTCTGTGCTCAGAGAATAGTCTTTTGTGGGGGGAAAGAGTGTGGGAATGGAGGGATTGCTGACCTTTTGCATTTTTGGTAAATACTTGAGAAATTTGGCTCCCCCCACCCCCACCCCCCCCCCCAAATGGGTCTGACACAATTCCATCCATTAGGAGTGAACTTATACAAAGTTAGTTGTACTGGAGACAGATTCGACCTACTGCTACCAACGTTTAGAGGATTTGAAGGGCTTGACTGAGTTAATTTTGCTGTTGATTCCTGTTTGTCAGAGACTGATAAAACATGCTGTGGGTCAGGTGAGGACCTCACCATTAGGGTACCTCACTACACCAGCATCGGAACATTGACTCGGCAATGTCCGCGTGACTGGATAACTGGTGAAGGAGTGAAAGTAGTCTTTTGAGAAGAATTCTGGAACTGTTGATCTTCTTCTTTCATATGCAGCACAAAAGCTGCGGGATAGTATTATTGCTGAGGGCGTGGCTGTGCTGCTGATGCAATGCCCTCTCTAGGTTAGGGAGGAATTAGAATTTGTTCAGGGTGTGGAGATAGCTCTCCTACTCGTCGCGACAGACCAACTTTATCTATCTGCTGCGTTAATGTCCACCAACTAATGTCGGGAGAAGTCCGTCCGTTTACCATCCATTCCGGGGACGGCGCATACATTGATGAAATCAACCTGCCTATGAAAACATGGGATGACAGTTTATAGCCTGTCGGGATTCAAACCCAGGCTAGACAGCTTGGATATGTGAGTGTGACGTACCTCTTAGCCATCCTGTCAGTCCGAAACTGTTTGTCAGGGGCTGATGAGATAATGACCAGTTTGTTGTCGAGGGAGCATTGGATTCGCGACATCTCGCCAAACTGCCATGCACGTCTGTGTTTGGAGACTGAAGACCGTAAAGGAGAATAAAATCTCACAATGAGAGCCAGTCTGAGGAGTAGATAGGCTGAAGTAAGGTTACATACTGCCATTTGACAAGTAAGGGGGGGAACTGTATGGGCAACTGTTTCCAAAAAGGCCTTGCTCCTAACACTGTGGGCTGTAGTTTGCCTACTGACTCTCAGCAAATTTGTGTTGGCAGTTGAAGCCTCTGCAGATTAGGAAAAAAAAATAACTGGAGTAAAAATTCAAAAAGATAACAGGTGTCCTTGTTTAAGATGTGTGGCAATGGGGCCTGCACGTAGATATGATAAATGATCTTGCTTTTGTTGACCATTTTCCATTGTTTTGCCACCCCATGAAAGTGTACCTGCATGTTTGCATTGTACAACATCAGAAGGCATGCCAGGTAAAACTCATTGAGTTGGGTAAACTTAGAAGTGTGTGTCAGACTTCTTACAGTGTGGATTTAAGGCAGTTAACGGCTCGAATCAAGTGTAATTAACCTCATTTATAGTTGTTTGTGTGCGTCCGTAAGTGAAATGGAATGTTTGAGTAAAGTTGCCACGCCTGCAGCATACAAATGTTCTTGGTGCTGGCGAGCCGGTGTTTTGCTTGTATTGCCAAGTAGGGAACGTTTTGCATTTTGTGTTAGTTTGAGTGGTTGTGAACGATAACGGGCTGGTTGGGGGTGTGGAGGGTAACTCTTAAACAAAGCTCATTTTATCCGCGGTCTCGGTTTCTGTGCTCGAATAAAGCGACTTTGTCTTACGATACATGGCAGGGCGTGTCTCCGCACGGTTGCTTTAACTGTTGTGACTGGACCGACATGGTCGTGGCCTCGAACGGCATCGCTGACTCGGAACGTTTCTCGGCATGTCTCTCGATTTACCTGTGCTCTTCGGCTGTTTTCTCTACCTGCTCATCTTGTGCTTAGTGTTCTGTTGTCACCTGCTGGCGTACGTGACAACCTGAAGCGTGCCCGGTTTTTCGGTTCGAATGTTTACGGTCGTTAATTGAAGATTATATCTTGGTGTTCTGTTCGAATTTGTATTTATAAATTTATTTTTTAGTTAACCATTTCGTATTTCTCCAAAGTAATTTGATTAGACCATTTTGTTACGTACACGTCCACACAAAGTAAGGCCCAATTGGTTTTTGTTTGGTTACATCGTCCATCTTGCTTGGGTGTTGACGTTGAAGTTTTACCTACATTGGTTTATGACTTGGTAAGTTGTGCATTTATTTATTTAATTTTAATTTCTTTTTCTTTAATTTAATTTCAGGAATCTCATATTTAATTTGTTTGTTCAAGTGGGTTTCCCCCATCCCCTCCCCTTACCCTCTCCTTGAGTGAAATTTGTTGTGATTGGGATTGTGTGAGATGTCATCCCAATTTTAAATTTAAATATATAATCTAATTTCAAGCTTGCTCATTCATTTAAATATTGAGAACTTTGTAGATGTACCTCATCATGAGGAATGGATTCACCATCATCGACAGTTTTAGGGTTAACAACTGTAATCAAAATATGGTTTTCAGTGATTGTGGTGTTGACACTTGAGTTCAACACTGTGGCTGTTTGATTGGTCTGTGTTTAAATTTTTGTGCTGTGGATTGTTAATTGTGTTGCACAGGTTAGTGACCCGAGCGTCTCGAAACTTCATGTGAACGTGTGTAGGGGAGTCTCCGTACGGCAGCAACCTTCATTCTCAGTTTGGTTAACCAGATGTTTCTTCACTTTGGCATTGCGTCAGCTTTGAATTGATTGGTTTGTTTGTCACCTGCTTTAGGTTGAGACTGAAGCCCAGCGTGAGATGAAGAAATACAAATGAGTGAGAATTAATTTATTGGCTCGATCCCTGAACCTTCCGTGTACTGTGGTCTATTTTGTAAGCACCTTTGCAATGTGGACATTCTCTTTGTATTTCTCTTCCACCTTGGCACCATTTTTATGTATTTTAAGATGCCATGTGGTTGCCTAATATTGGGCATCTCCCTCTATAGGTTATTCGCAAGAAAAGGCCCAGCACTTTGATGCGTACGAGGTGATCCCTTTTTAAGATTTACTAATTTATTTACACTTTGCTGCCCCAACCCGACAATGTGAACCAAATATGAAAGATGTTCGACTGTGGTTACAAATGTTGCTCATCAGTTTGACTGCCTGTGATTTGTAAACTCCGAATGGCTTCACTGGAGCTTCGCCTTGTGCCATATATGGACGTAACATGCCACGTTACGTGTTGGAAAGAAACATCCTTGAGATCTTGCTAGCATCATCGAGGATTTTGCATTCTTTTCACATGTTTATCAGACACGCCAGGTTCCTGCTATTTGGCACATTTTGCTTTTCTTTTTATATTTATTATTGTTCTTTGCCAATCAGTCTTAAAATGTTTAGTTTATTATCTAGGTATGGGTTAAAAAAAAAATAATTATATACATTATTCCAAAATAAATGATCTTCTGTTGATGTTTTTCCTTCTACCGTTTACCGCTTCGCCAAAGGCTCAACTGCATTATTAAAAACCGTTGGTTCGGAGATTTCGCATCACTATCGTTTCAAGCAAAGTTGGGTTGTTTAGTTAAATTAAGAATAAAAATGAATAATTGCAGGTTGGGAGGAAATTGAGTTCCATCTGAGATTATTGGTGCTTGTTGAGGTTTTAATATGGTTGGATTTGAGTGCAGACAAAAGTTGTTAAAAAAGAAATCGGTTGCTGACCTTCTGATTTATGGTGGTTGACAGCCATGCGTAGTGTGGTTTTATGTATACTAACGACCCTTGAACCCGATGTGTCCCGTTGTGACCGGTTAAAAAAATCATTTAAAAAAAAAAAAAAGATAGCTCCAGCGAACTAAACGCTGAGGTTGTTTGCATTGATCAAATTCTCCCGAAGAGTACTTGACTGAATGCGGAATTGATTTTTAATATATTTTTTCGTGCCAGATTTGAATGAAACTTGATATTGCACGTCAGTGTGGAAAGAAAAAAACGGAGAAAAGAAAATATTGTGCGTAATCTTCTAAACACAATTTTAATTTAATGAAACACGGAAGTATTGTTGCGGGGCCGGGTATCAGCTGCGAGCACGACCGCGAGATGGAGCAGCAGAGTCAGCTCCACTGAACACCCGGAATTTAGATCGTACCTTTTCGGAAAACTCCAAAAAGTACGGTCCCTTATCGGACTGAAGTTCGCCAACAGGTCGACCACGTGGGTAGGGTCGATTGCCAATCTCAATTTAACTAAATACCCACGTCACCCAACTACCGGGAAATTCACCCTCGACGATGCTCATACGGAAACGACGCTAGCGTACTCGAACCGTGTGCGATACCGAGCGGACAGTGGCCGAGCTTTCTCGGTCCAACTGTCCCCTTTACAGCGGCAAACAGCCTGGCTACTTCTCCAACCGCACTGTGTTAACCCAATAAAAGAAAGACAAAACGAACCGATACATTTAACACATTGTTATTTATAATGGGCAGAGGAGCACGTAAGAAGCAGAGTTATCCGTATATAAAGGCATGTATGTACAGCAAGGCACTGTCAATTTCCTACTTGAACTGACTGCGCCACAAACACCACCACACACAACACACCCAAAAGATCGGACCCAAAGCGTCTTTTTGAGGCCTCCAGCTCGGAGGAAAGCGAGCTGAAGACCAATTCTGCCTCGGACCTGTCCCACACCCCTTCATGTGTCTTCGCCGCGGTCGAACCGGGCGCCAGCGGAAGACGAGCCAACCCAGACACCGCGAGAGACGAGCCGAATCCAGCGCAGGACGCGGCGTGCAACCCCCGCGGCTCTCGTGGGGATCGTCCCTCTCAAACTCTCAAGCTGTTGATAATCAGGAGGAGGAGAGGAAGAGCAAGAGCCCTCAGCCGAACGCCGCCGCGCCCTTATTCATCCTGTCTCGGGGGGGGGGGGCGGGGAAGCCTCTGCCCTCGCGCTCTCCCTACTGGACGGTTTTGGCGTGCAGAACTGCTCGTCGCCCTCTCATGTGCCAAAACGAGCAGCAAGTCCATCGATTGGCCTGGGCCTGGTGACATCATGCGGAAGCCCTTTCCTCCTGTCGTGGTGGATCTGATTGGCTGAGCGGATGTCATCCCACCGTATACCCTGAGTGGTCGAGGGCCGCCACGAGGCCCCTCCTAACTCCGCCTTCTTCCAAAGGATCGCCCCTCCAACAGGAAGTTGAACAACATGGTTCTGCGTGGCTCCGCCTACGCATGTGCTACACGCACGTAGCGATGGCGTCGGCCAGAGCGAGGTGAAGGTGATTGCTTTGTCGTAGTGATGAGGGGTGTAAATAATTAAAGAAACCCTGACTATCAAAGTAACTCACAGCGCAAGTACATTTATTCACCCATTAGACAGGAAAGGGAGCTATCTTTCCACATTTCACTTATCAAAATACACTCTTATAGGACCGAATGTTGTGTGCTCATGGCTTTCCAGATTCGCAACAGTATTGGATCAAAATGCCAATGTTTATTTTATGCTTAAAAATAAATCTTCTTTGTCTATACTAAATGTTTGAAATTTTTTAATAAATCATATTCAAGAAAAAAAACAAAACATACTCCAGCAACTATACCGCTGAGGTGTTTGCCATTGATCAAATAATCCCGAAAAGACTTGACTGAAGCGGAATATGATTTTTAATAATTTTTTCGTTGCTCTATTTTAATGAAACTTGATATGCACACCGCAGGAGAATGAGTAAGGTGGCCAAAATTTTTGCGCTATCGTGTACCGTTTTGGCTGTTATTTCGGGAACATACTATACATACATACATACATACATACATACAGATGAGAGTTTAGTAATATATATATATATATATTCTTTTTGTATAACATTTGGCGGTTGATTACACATTTTTAAAAGAGAAAGGCGCTTCCAACCAAAAGTAAAAACTAATTTGACTCTGCTAATTAAGTAAAAAACGAGAGCAGACCCAGCTCATCGCAACGTTCGCTGCTCGCAGCTGCTTCACCAGCACAATAGATGAAAGCCGTCTAGGTTCCAAAAGAGTGACAATAATGTCAGGCTTACGAAAAAAGGAAAAAGCATACAGCATCAGAATGAGTCAGTATGTTTTATTAACCCTCCGCCATCGAAGATGGATGGAGCTTACTGTTTTCACCCCTGTTCTGTTGTTTGTTTTTGTTGTACATATTACGGAAAAACTCCTCGACGGATTTTTGACGTAAACTTGTGGGGGGGGGGGGGGTTAGAGTCTGTCCAAAGGATCATGCCATTAGATTTGGACTTGGTTTCAAAATCCAATATGGCCGCTTATGCGCCAATTTGAAAAAATATTTGAAATTTTTATTTTTTTTGCATTTCTACACTGTTTTAATGATTTCCAACCCCCCCCCCTCCCCCCCCAAAAAAAATTGTTAGAGAAAAAAAAATTTTTGCAACTTTGTTTTCAACAAAAATGTTCGATTTCTTTTTTGCATTTCTACATGTTTTAAAGTGATTTCAACCCCCCCCCCCCCCCCCCCAAAAAAAATTGTTAGAGAAAAAAAAAATTTTGCAAATTTTTTTCAACAAATTTCGATTTTTTTTTTTACATTTCTACATGTTATAAGTGATTTCCAAACAAAAAAAACATGCCAAAATTATATTACGAGATTTTGGAACTTCATTTGATAACCCACGTAAAATCAATTTCTGTCTCAAGGAATCTAGTTATGACGAATGAAAAATGCAAGTCTGGATTAAAGATTTAACTAGTTACAACACAATGGAGAATTGCCAAGTGTTAAAAATAACCCATCTCCTCCACCTCCTCATATGTAAACTGGAACTATAAACTCCATAGTGTATGCATTGACGTTCTAGATATGAATAGAGAGTGTAGTCAGACATAATCAAGATACAACTTACGTAGTATATTATTCTTCGAAGCTCTTTATTATTTATTGTAAATAATATCGCTGCCGTCTAGGTGAGTGTACACAACAATCAGATTTGTCCACCCTCAAGTATAGATTAGTACCTCAGTAAGTTGTTTTAAAAGGACATTATATCGCTAAGACATTATCAAATGATATAGAGTTGTAGAGCTGTGTAAATGTATTGAAACTTTCGTGAAACTTGTTTCATGTGAACACAGAGCTAACTATCTTTTGATTAGTCAATAACGCCTTATGGATGTAAATCACTCGATAAAACACAAGTGTGAACACTATATTTTCATATATTCTTCATTTTCTTGTATCTTGCAAATTGCCAATTAAAGAGTATGCTACCATATGTCTGAGATATACCTTCTACAAATGTTTTGTACACATCACACACAATTAATAAGACCACATATATATCTGAACAAGAACAAAAGTTGAGCTAATAACTTAAATACAATCGCCATATTAATTATAGACGCAAAGCCATGGTGAATAATCTTTTCAACGCAATATTAGCATTATTTGAGATCAACACTTACCTCAGATGGAAAAGCCCATAAGTCCACACATTAAAGTTCCCAACAATATCACTTTGGCACCCGCCCTATATGCACGATAGTAGATTTCAATGGCCGAGACTAGGAGGACGAAATATGTCTGTACTCCAGTCGCAAAAAACAAATAGAATAAAAGAGTAGAACAATCAAACAATTAGCGAAATGTAGATCTGTATTTATCTAAGCTATTATAACTTAAAGCAGAAAACATTTATTTTAGGTCACTTATGCAGATTACCAACGCGAGCCAAGCTAAACAAATTTCAAATGTCTGCCAGCTCATTATTGAACGCAAGCTGATATCTTCGAACCAGCTATGCTTGCCCTATGCCCTGCAGAGTGATCATTGTTCTTATTACAAGCGTCTAGATGCAGAATAGATAACATGTACTATCAGATTAGTGAACAGTAACAAATGTATAAGCGATCTATCATACATTCATTATGTCAGACATACAGACTGAATATAACATAGCAACCATACTTCCATACTACATATTTGCATAGTGCATCCAACCATTTCTAGTAACTCTCCTAGTCGCACCTATTACTCTACTCTATGGCGAGCAAGAAGCATCCAGTTGATACACTTTCCTGACAGAGTCACTTTTGTAATGCACCACCCAACGCTAAACTCGACTGTCAACTTTCAGTATCACAAACCACAGTATACTTGTACGTAACAACTCTTATATCTTCAGGCGTGCTTCAACCTATTGCTCTGGCTCCAAATGTGTCCGCTTGATATGCACTTCTAATGCAAAAATCCTTCCATGTGTTGAATTTGCCCTCCTTTCAGTGATGTTGTTGCTGGAATTAAATCAGTCCAATATGAACCCACTTCTAATCCATTCGTCAATAGGAGCGGAGGAGTCAACCACGTGCTCTCTATTTACAAGTATCTACTGAAAAGATTGATTCTTCTAATTGTTCGTGTAAATACTTGATTACTTTCAAACAAAATCATGACCACAAATTTTCTCTCAGTCGAGAGTTACTAGCACATCACGCTCCTTTTACACACTACCCTAGTGGATAGTGACAAACGAAACTACAGAGTCTGTGCAAAATTACTACTCGAGGAATCCATATCAACATTATTCCTCAACACCTAAATTCGTGTCGTAGGACCATTCATCGCTCTTCGCTCCTCATTTGTTTGCGCAGTTGGAAAGGCGATATGGACAACACATCAAACCATGTCTCGTGTGGTAAGCATGAAGAAGACCTCTATCCCCAGCTCGATTGCTCCTATCGCTTACCTCTATAGATCTATACATAATATCTGAATTGTGATTATAGTGATATCCTATTCGCTCTCTACAGTCTGACTCCGCACCTCTCTGTCTCATTCCAAGCCTATATCCCGCAACCCCAGACTATATGAGCAACATACATGCATGCTGCTGGTAAAGAGCAACAACACGCACTGTAATCGAATAATATCCACACCAAATTCAAACTACACCTCAGTACCGTCATTAGCACTGGCACACAACAATTCATTTCAACAGTATCATACACCTTACTCAGACCACAATTTTATTACACCCTTACTACTGACTGCACCACATACTTCGATTCCTAAAAATCCCGAAACATCTAATGTACCAACTTCATCGCTCACCTGTCCTGCCACTTATCACCGCTTCACAATCCTCAACCAGCTACACCTTCGACACACACAACACCACCTCTAGTTTACACACTGCTTATAAGGTGTAACTCACTATACCGGTAACCTATAATCACTGCCAAACTGCTCCTTTAAGTCGTACTCCAGTAAAACTGGATTGCCCCCTTGTCGTCCACTTCGCACATCCTTTCTAGAGGCGAACTATAGGAGAGAAACGAGAGGAATAGCGTCTACGTTTCGCTTATATGGTGCCCATCTCTAAGTTGCTCGCTTCCAATTGAGGAGTTTTACTGTCGCTATTTCCTGCGATACTCTTCTTTATCGCCTTCCTCGTGAAATCTTGTCTACTAGGACTTCAGCTCTGGACCTCTCTGATACAAACATCAAAATATGATTATCGCCGCAGAATGTCCTGCTGTGCTTCTGTCTCAACATGTATACCTACTTTATGAAGAATATCAACTCTATCGATGACAACTTTCAAATGTCTTTGTGTTCTGTGCTGCGTATACCTCTTCACACAAGAAGCAGCAGACACTTCACCACCATGAGTATGCAATTTCTTTGTCTCTGGGAGAGCGTTCCACGTTGGCTTAGATACATCCACTAAATCCATTTTTACAGTGGTAGTTTCCCCTTTTACTGGTGAGGCCGAAAAAGACTGGTTTTCCTGTTTGAAAACTCTTTACATCACACTTCTGTTTTGCAGAGATTAAGAGGTGGGAAAAAACAAAATCAGTCTTCCTTCATAAACTTTGTCTTTGGATTGCTTGAACTTTGCTCATTTTGAGAAGTTATCCTCTTCTTTTGATTGCTGGTAGAAGGAGCATTCATTTCTCACATGTAGATTAGCCATGAAGGAATTGAACTTTTCTTTCCCTCTCTCGTGATGCGTCGCAATTAGAGCAGCGGAAGATCCGTGATGTCCTCGGTCGAGCGTAAGAACACTCCTGACTCCTCTTCACAAGATTACCTTCATTTTCCTCCGATTTACCAATGTAGCTGTTTACTTTCTCAAAAGAATGCCCTCTGAACTGTACCTTTTTCATTTGACATTAAACTTTGCCTCTATTCTTCTGACAGAGCAACATTTCCTTCCAGTTTGCTGTGTTTTGATTTCTGAGTATCCAAATTTGTGAACTAGCTAATGCAAGTCGAGGTTTATCCTTAACACTTCCTTCGTGCACTTGATTGTATGGATACATCTAGTTCATGCGTTTGCCCACACCTAGCCCGACGTTCATCCAATGCCATTTAAATCCCGCTCTATCTGTACACCATCTGGATAAACTACATGTAAAACCCCCCTTATCCTTGGCTCGGCTCTCCGCGCGGCACATCCTGTCGGTTCAGGTGCGGCTATCCAACATCTGAGGCGTTCATTAGCATAGCATTGGATACTAAACCCACGTTTAGCCGACATTGAACCCATGCTGAGTTGCACCACAGATGTATCCACCATTCCCTGGTTAGTGCTATGACATACACTCTAGCTTTTTTGTGTTAGTCGATATTGGCGAGTGTCCACTCCACCATTGATGTACAATGTTCATTCCTATAGATCCTTGTGGCTGCATTCGTCGCAATGGTTTATTTCGAGTTTTCATCTCCTAATGAGCGTTCATCTCCCAGACTTGTCTGTTTTCAGGCCCCAGAATTCCCTTTCGCCACCACCACTATTTGGAAACACCCCCACCACGAGATAGCCTAGAGTTGGTAGCTGACTGCATAAGCTTGTTTTGCTTGCATTTGGGCATTTTCGTTAGTGCAAAGAGAGCTCACCCTTTGCACCCCGTGTCCAGCGCCGCATTAGCAGTCAATCCGTTGCAGATGCCAGCCACCATAACTTATTTGAGCCTCTGATGCACGATTATCGACCAATACAAGCTCTGTTCGAGAACTCCACATAATCAACTTCAAGGTGTCGCCCGTCCCGATGAACCGATGAGAACCAATTATACTTGTATTCGAAGCGCTGTCTTACAATATTTGATCATTGTAGAGCCCTTCTATTTACGTAATCCTTTGTCAAGACAAAATTATCGGTTTCACTTGCTTCTCATAAACGAGCGGGCACATACACTCAGAGAATCACTCTAAAAGGATGAGGAAAAACTCTAAATAATCGACGATCAAGATGAACATAAATCTAAATCTCTCGTGCGAAAAGCACTTGTACTGGTTTGCATTAAAGTGTTTCCTATTTTTTTATAACGACCTGATGCGACCTAGCAATAGCCTTGGAAAAACCACAAAATGGCCTCCATGTGCCAACCACGATTCCCCAACGATGGGCCGCTGGCATTTTTTTATCTTGCAACGTGACCTGACCTGAGACTACCTGTACCAAATTTCATGCTTGTATCACCATTTGAACGATTCTGCCAAAAAAAATCACACTTATTTGCTCCACTAGCTGTATCGTCTGGTATTAAGACATTTATATAATCATTTCAATGAAGTTGGACGTGCTTTTAGTAGTTGTTCGATTCAAATTATAGACTCAGTTAATGTGTTAATGATTTTGATGTTAAAGAGGAGTGTAATGTTGAGCGAGGACGCAAAGAGGATTTTTGGATCAGGACACGATGTGCGATCTATCCTTTGGGCCTTAATGACAGGGTACAAGGTACTCAGTCAGTTTGTCAAGGTAATGTTTTCAGGAACGAATATTTTGCTAATCCAATCAGGAGACCGAGAGGTAATTGATAAACTTAAATGTTTTTATGTAGGAAAGGTTTTTCATGATTTTTATGTTCTTCTGAGGTCACGTTCCAAACAGGTCTCGGTTAATATTCTCCGGAGTTTAGCAGGTTCA
>CM068953.1:1171981-1182697 GCA_035128595.1 Eptatretus atami
GGTGCCAGGCAGTGTTCCACCAAACAGTCATCGATCATAGTTAACTCAGGTTTACAAGTTGATGGGGAACAGTTCAGGAAATATTGTTCAACAATCAAGAAGAATTCTGGTATTAACACTTTCTGGAACAATAATTCTTATTTAGAGTTCTTAGATAGGATTAGATGCATGCCCCGGTTAGAATAGGTGTACCATATCCCTGTGTGTCGTAAGAGGCGACCAGGGTTGCATCAGGAGGGCATGCTGGCGTAAAAAGCTCTATGCAAGATCAGATTATGAGTCCCAATCAAAACGAAATTTCCATACCGGATCGGTCGAGGCCCGGGTTACCAACGACGCACCGGTAGTTGGTCAGCAGGGTACCGGTGGAAATTGTGCTACTGCTGGGCAAGGAGGAGAAGGAGATGGGGAAGGCGAGTCCGGAGGCAGTGGGAGAGGGGGAAGGTAGAAGTGTGGAGGTGAGAGTTGGAACTCTGAATGTTGGGACATGACTGGCAAAGAACTGGCGAGAGTTGGCTGATATGATGGAGAGAAGAAAGGTGGACATACTGTGTGACAAGAGACCAAGTGGATGGGGAGTAAGGCTAGGAGCATTGGAGGTGGTTTCAAACTGTTCTACCATGGTGTGGATGGGAGGAGAAATGGTGTCGGGAATCTGAAGGAGGATGATGTCGAGAGGGTATGGAGGTGGAGGAAGTGTTGACCGAGTAGATGAGTGAGTTGACAATTGTGAGAGGGGTGATGTATGAGATGTCATCAGTGACATATGCCCCGCATATGGGGTGTGAGATGGAGTATAAAGAGAGCAGTGAGTGAGTATGAAATAGGTGGAGAGTGTATCCAGGATGAGAAAGGGTGGTGATTGGAGGCAGATTTCAATGGGCATGTTGGGGAAGGGAATTAAAGAGGATGAGGAGGTGATGGGTAGGTATGGTCTCACGAGAGGAATGTAAAGGGCAATGGTGGTTAGAGTTTGCAAAAGAATGGAAATGGCAGTGGTAAATATGTATTTCAAGAAGGAGGAACACAGGGTGACATATCAGTGGAGAAAGTGCACCAGGTGGATTACATCTTAAGCTAGGTAGATGCAACCTGAAAGAGATTAGAGGACTGTAGGTGTGGCAGGAGAGAGTGTAGCTCGACAGCTATGCGATTTGGTTGTAGGATGATTTTTGGAGTGGAGGTTGGGAAGAGAGTGAGGTGAAGACCGAAAGGACCAGATGGTGGGAAGCTGAAGGAGAAGACTGTCCAGTGGGAATTAGGGAAGGAGGCGAGACCGGTGTTGGATGGTGGTAAAGATGGTGGGATGATTGGGCAACTACAGCAGAAGATGGTGGGGAGATAGCTAGGAAGGTACTTGGTGTGACATCTGGACAGAGGAAGGAAGATAGAGGAACATTTGGTGGGGGATGAAGGAAGTAAGAGGATGTCTCAAGAAAAGTAATAATGGAAGAAGGGATTGGCGAAAAAGAAGTGAGTGATACTGATCAGGAGTATAGAATAGGCAGGAGTACAAGGTAGTGGGGTGAGCAGAGGCGAAGAGAGAGGTGGCAAAGGCCAAGGAAATGGCATATGGGAGCTGTATGAAGAATTGGATACAAAGGAGGGAAAAGGATTTATACCTGATTGGCAAGAAGAGAGGCGAGCTGGGAAGGATGTGCTGCAAGGTTCGGGTGATAAAGGAGCAAATGGGAATGTGCTGACGGAGCGAGGAGAGTGGTGGTTGAGAAGGTGGATGGAGTTACTTTGAGGAGCTGATGAATGAAGAAAAGAGAGAGAGAGAGAGAGAGAGAGAGAGAGAGAGAGAGAGAGAGAGGAGCAGAGAGGAGAGAGAGAGAGAGAGAGAGAGTGGTGGAAGAGTGGAGATAGTAAATCAGGAAGTGGGGTGGTCAGTAAGGATGAAGTACGGACTGCATGAAGAGGATGAAGAGTGGAAAGGGGGTTGCAGGTGCCCAGATGATATCCAGTGGAGGCATGGAAGTGTTTTCGGAGAGATGGCAGTGGGGTTGTTAACAGATATTGTTTAATAAAGTCTTGGAAAGTGAGAGGATGCGGAGGAGTGGAGATTAAGTGTACTGGTTCCGATTTCAGAAAAAGGGTGATGTGAGAGCTGTGGAAACTACGAGGAAATAAAGTTGTTAAGCCACACCATGAAGTTGTGGGAAAGAGTAGTGGAAGCGAGGTTGAGAGGAGAGGTGACGATCTGTGAGCAGCAATATGGGTTTAATGCCAGGAAAGAGCACACTGATGCGATGTTTGCTTTGAGAATGTTGATGGAGAAGTATAGGGAAGGCCAGAAGGAGTTACATTGTGTGTTTGTAGATTTAGAGAAAGCTTTTGATAGGGTGCCAAAGAGGAGTTGTGGTATTGTATGAGGAAGTCGGGAGTGGTGGAGAAGTATGTGAGGATGTGCAGGATATGTATGAGGACAGTGTGACACGCGGTTGAGGTGTGCGGTAGGAATGACGGACCGGTTTAATGTAAAAGTGGGATTGCACAAGGATCGACTCTGAGCCCTTTCCTGTTTGCAATGGTGTATGGACAGGTTGACGGACGAGATCAGACCTGGAGTCCCCCATGGCACTTGATGTTTCGCGATGACATCATGATCTGGAGGGAGAGTAGGGAGCAGGCGTGAGGCGAGCCTCGAGAGGTGGAGGTACGCACTGGAGAGAAGGGGAATGATAGTCAGCGGAGTAAGACGGAGTACATGTGCGTAATGAGAGGGAGGGTGGTGTATGGTGCGGTTGCAAGGAGTTGAGGTGGGGAAGGTGGAGTGGTTAAAATACTTGGGATCAGCTGTCCAAAGTAACGGAGAGTGGTGGGAGAAGTTTGTACAAAACGCACACACATAAAAAATGATGATGGGTGTTGCTGTGGTTGCGGCTACAGCAGAAAAGAAAAGAAAAAGCCAAAAAAAATAAATCGCACACACAAATCAGCAAGCCACAGAAGCAATTTAAATATAAAAAAAAGTGTCTCAGGGGCACACTTCAAGAACACCATGGCTGACACAGTGCCGACAGCTGACTATTTGAAAGGTAAGAGTGTGTAAAACTTGCAAGTGTTGTTTACTAAAGAAAAAAATCGACTCAGCAAAATAGGGGCAGATTTCAAGCAATCAAGTTTAACAGAAAAAAACAAAAACTATAACTAAAAAGACTTTAACCAAAAAAAAAAAACAAAAAAAAACGTATGTATAAGAAAATAAGCTATTATAAGGCAAAAAATTATTTTTCTGTAAGGCTTGTTTATATTCTTGGTTTGTAATAAAAAAAAAAAAAAGAAAAAAGCAAATAAAATAACATTTAAAAGAAAAAAAAACACAGAGATCAATCATTATTACTGAATTAAAAAAAAAAAAATGAAGTGAAAGTTATAGCTAAAAAAAAAAAAAAAAAAAAAAAAAACAAAAAAAATAAAAAAAAAAAAAGAAGACACACATAGAAATAAAATTAAAAAAATAAAAAAAAAAAAAAAAAGAAAAATGAATAGGCAATGTGTAATTATTTATTGTAATAAAGCTGGGCAATAATTAAGTGTCTGATATGGGCATGGCTGGGGTATTCATACAAATACTATATAAAAAGAAAAAAACAAAAAGATTTTGAAAACCTGATGGTGCTGGTTCAACTTCTGCTCCAGATTTGAAATCAGCAAAAACACAAAATAAAAAAAAAGAAAAAAACAGCTGCAGATTTAGCCAAGAAACACGAACTGCATTAAAAAGTCAGACAGAAAGAAAAACAAGACAAGAAGCAAAAAAAAGTTTTTTTGTTGCCACAGATGAACTAACCAACAAATAAAAAAAAAATCAGGGCAACAGCAATGATCGTTTTTTTTCATTTTCTGTTAATAAAAAAAAACCAATTCTAAAAAATCATGGCGCGCTGACAAAAAAAAACAGCAGCAAAAGCAATAAGCAGAACAAACCCCCCCCCCCCAAAAAACAAAAAAAAAACCCGCACCCAAAGAGCGACAACGCAACGCGCCACAGCCAGAAAAAAAGTCATTTTGTGATTATAGATTTTATCTAATCTAACAAAAAATAAGGTAAAAAATTTAAGAGTTGTATGTGATAGAAAACAGTTACATTTGGATCAATACCATACAATAAAAGTATTTATAAAAACATATATAAAAAAAAAAATCTTCTTCTTACTTTGCGGCTCACCCCATTAGGAGGTCGGCCAGCAAGAAAAAAAAAGGCGGATCATAAAAAAAACACACAAGATAATTGAAAAATCGCGTGCATAGTTGATATTGGGCAGCAGGTTTTACGTCCGGATGCAAAACGCGCTTAAACACACATATAAAAAAAAAAGACGAGACAACCGGTAAAAAAAAATGCGGCCTCTTACGACACAGGGATCTAAAAAAAAAATATTTATACATATATATTAATATAAATAAAAAAAAAATAAAAAAAAAAAAAAAAAAAAAAAATGAAATTGTCAGAGTAATAAAATAATAATGATAAAAGAATAAATGACAACATTAATACAAAACAATAGAGAAGAAACAGCCACTTTAAATCAAGAATCTTTAAAGACAAAGAGCTAACATTTCATTTTTGAAAGAAATTTTTTTATATATTTTTTGATTTGAGGGATATTATAAGAAAAAAACAAAAAAAAAATTAAAAAAAAAAAAAAATAAACATAAATGAAATAACAAAAATGTATAAAAAAAAAGAAATAAAAATTAACAAAAAAAAAAAATAAAGTTTAAAACACAATTAAACTGTTAAAAAATAATAAACATGATGTGATTGTCCACTATAAAAAAAAAATAAAAACAGAGCATCTAAGAGATAAAAAATAAAAAAAAAATATTACGCTTAAAAAGCGAAGCGCTAAATAGAAACAAACTAAATATATGGTACCAAAAATACACTAAGCGCGAGTTTAGAATATAAGGGTATTAAAGCACAAAAGAATTCAGACCAATGACAGGCCATAAAGACCTAAAAAAAGTTAAAAAAAAGAAAAAAAAAAAAAAAAAAAAAAAAAAAAAAAAAAAAAAAAAAAAAAAAAAAAAAAAAAAAAAAAAAAAAAAAAAAAAGAAAAAAAAAAAAAAAAAAAAAAAAAGAAAAAAAACAAAAAAAAAAATGAACAAAAAAAAAAAAAAAAAAGAAAAAAAAAAAAAAAAAAAAAAAGAAGAAAAAAAAAGAAAAAAAGGCTTGATAGCATAATGTCATGAGGAATAGATATAACAGTCCAATAAAATGAAAAAAGTTATGTTCAAAAAAAAGCGGTTTTAGAATATCGAAACGGCGTAGCTATAAATTGTACGGTGGAGAGATGATGGGTAATCAAAAAAGAAAAAAATACAGAAATAAAAAAACAGAGATCTTTAAAAATGTCCGCCTGCCACCTCGGACAATAGTCGGAAAAAGAAGAAGGAGGCGGAGCAACAAGAGAAGCAGAAAACAACAATGATGCAATTGCCATGAAGCTTGCCATCTCTGAAAG
The DNA here is from genome assembly GCA_035128595.1 of Eptatretus atami. NCBI lineage: Eukaryota > Metazoa > Chordata > Myxini > Myxiniformes > Myxinidae > Eptatretus > Eptatretus atami. The sequence goes on from CM068953.1 coordinate 1,177,456, forward strand.
GGCAGTGATTCGCTTGGTTTACGCTCCAGAGTGGGCTAACCAAGTCCAACCAAAAAACAAGTACTAAAAAAAAAAAAAAAAAAAAAAAAGAAAATAACAAAAAAAGAAAAAGGCAGCTATAAGATAAAACCGGGCCAGCTGTCAAAAAATCATCACAGGCGCATGACGAGCGTTCCGGGAAAGAGGGATTAAGGAGAGTAAAAAAAAAAGTAGTATACTTCCACAACGTCATCAGCAAGAAAGAATATCACCTTAGCATGGAAATAAGCATCGCCCACCACATAAAAAGGGTGGAAAAATAATATATTGCGGCTATAACAATAATGTGGCGAAAAAAAAAAACAAAACAAGTAACATAAAAAAAAGACGACAATAAATAAAAAAAAACCAAGCATTCGACTTATATATATGATGGCATATTTTAAAAAAAATAAGCACCGATTTACAGCAAAGCTGTTATGCACCCTCAAAATAGTGGCAAGAAAAACGCAATTAGGAAAAAAAATATGAACAGTTGGGAAAAAAAAAAAAAAATCCCTCGCAAAAGACCAATGTTCGCATCCACGCAACATAAAAACATAGCAGGAAACCGCAGACCAACTGTTGGGAAAATAAAAAAAAAAAATAAGCATAAACGAAAAACTACATATGCGCAGCATATACGAGTACCCAAAAAAAAAAAAAAAAAAAAGCAAATCAAACTGGACACGGCCCCATAAAGCGTGAAAAATAAAGACCAAAAAAACAAACAATAAGAGATTAAAAAAAAAAAAAACAGCCTTAGCTTTTGTGGAAGGGCATGTCGAACAAAGCGAAAAAGACAGATGCAAAAAAAAAAGAAGAAGCACATTAAAGGTCTTAAAAATACGCATATTGAAAATACTTAAATCCAAGCAGACAAAGAAACAAAAAGACAAGCATAAAAGTATACAAAAACATAGCAAAAAATATTGAAAAGGTTGTATTTAATATAAACACAAATCAAGGCAAAAAGCAAAACGCCTCACCGTGAAAAAAAAAACGATAAAAAAAAAAAACTCATTGACCACAAACATGTTGAGCCCTTTACACAGGCCCGAAAAAAAAGACTTGTCAATGTATTAAAAAAAAGCCAAAAAGAAAATTGACATCAACGGGGAAGGGGCAGCAAGAGTGCGGGGGAGTGGCAAAAGAAAAAACAAGAGGTCAAAAACGGTACGCTACAGAGAATAAAAAAAAACAATCTGTGTCAATGAGCCAAAAAAAAAATGTCGCAAAAAGAACCAGAAAAAAACAGCAACAACACATCCTCAGGGCTAAAAAAAAAAAAAGAAAGTCAGTAGTGCTATGATTGTAGCCTAGGAATGATTCCTAATCGGCAAGGCGGTTGGAAGAAAGCAATAAAAAACGAGAGGCCGTTCATCAAACTCAAAATAAAACACGAGTGACAGCCGCACATTTGTGGGCCAAGATGTTCATGTATTAAAAAAGCAAAAAAGAAGACCAACTAAAATATAAATTAAATAAAAACAAGCGAAAATATTACCAATTACCTGAAAAACCAAAAAAAATGATGCATGCTACAACAACAATCACATAATAGAGGGATAAAAAAAAATACGAGAAGGGCAGCTATGAAGAGAGAAGCACAAAGAAACAACAGCGTTCCGCCATGAAAAAAAGACAATAGAAAACTGTTAGAACAATTGGGTGAAAACAGCCCAAAATAAAAAAATTTTTAGAAATATGCATAGAAAGGTATATATTGCAATAAAAAAAGTTTTTGGCCGCAACATAAAAGCTCAATCATATTAAAAAAAAAAATAAATAAAAAAAAAAAATCCTTCGGATCTGGATCTTCACAAGATGGGCGAAAAAAATCAAAAAATTCTTTACGCAATACAATACTCACAAAAAAGCACCAACAAAAACATCAAAAGAATCGACAAACACAAGTTTCGTCTCCAAGAATAACTGTCCACAGATTATGAGATGTCGGTGATATAAATTTATTAAGTTACGAAAAGTTATTATAAAAGGAAACTTACCCGCTGTGGGTAGAGGGCAATTAATATAGACACGTAGGTGAGACCTGAGGATTCAGTTATATTCATAAGAGTGACTAACAGTGTAGGAATGAGTTCCATATATAAAAAAAGGATCCCTTGTCGAGGGGACTTTAGTCAGGAAAAAAGAAAAAAAAAAGGAAAGAAAGTGGGTATGGGGGAATAAAACATAGATAATGTATAATTCGTTTGTGTTTCCTGGAGTGGTCTAACGCCTCCGGCCGCAAAGTCACAAACACACACAAATCCCACCACCCCCTGCTAAAAAAAAACACTTTGAAGCAAACGGCACAATAAGACCTTTAACGCAACAAAAAAAAAAAAAAAGAGCGAAAAAAATCCCGCATCAAGTCTGTCCCGCAAAACAACCAAACTCACTCCTTCAATGTCTTAATCTTCCTTCATAAAAAACAACCCCATAACACGAAAAAAAAAATGCCATTCCTCTCCCTCTCTGGACTAAGATTTGTCACTGCTTAACTCCTTCAGCAAAAAAGGAAAAAGACAGCAAAGATAACCAAAATATAACACTGGAAAAAAAAAAAAGTTGATGCCCCTTACACAAAAAAAAAACAAAAACATCATTAAATTGACAAATACCCGTGCCATCACCAAAATCATGGGGTGGCTTTAAAAAAAAGAGCACTTCGCCGGCAGGGAAAGCATGGATGATATGGAAAAAAAAAAAAAACAAAAAAAAAAAAAAAAAAAAAAAAAAACCAAAAATGTCGTCAACCATAGAAACACGAGTTCAAAAAAAAAGAGAATATCACTTTCTGTTCTTCCCTCCATTCACAAAAAGACAATAAAAAATAGCTATAAAAAAAATTGGCCACGTTTGGTCCAGATAACTGATAGCGTACAGAATAAAAATAATAAACCTTACGAACAAAAGGAAAAAAAAAAAAAAAAACTAGACAAAGGATCCAGGAAAAATAATTAGGCGCCATTATACAAAAATCAAGACAATGGGACCGTGTCCATGAAAATCTCAACAACGAAAGAAATGAGTTCGGATTTTAAGGAAAAAAAGAAAAAAGAAAGATGAGTTAAAAAAAAAAAAAAAAAAAAAAAAAAAAAAAAAAGAAGCAGAAAAAAGTAGTGGTGCTTAATTAGAAGAAAATGCCGCGCATAAGTAGGTGGTGGGTAGGGGCACATTCTCTGCAGGCAGCGAGTACAGTGAGGACTAAGTAAAAGTGAATGGCTTGGATGCGAGGCAGGGGTGGGGTCTACCGTCGTGGCCGTTGGGTGGCATAAAAGGAGGCGGTGGGGCCTGCATTAAGAAATAGTTTCCTCACGAATAGCCGTGGCATTTATATCCAAACCACAACGTTAAAGCAGGTGCTAAAGGCTGAAGTCCGTGGACGAACACACAAGCCCATACAGAGAAAATAGAAAATATATAAAAAGAAAAAAAGAAAAAAAGCTCCGCATCGAGCCAAAAGTAGATGCGAAAAAGCGAAATGATAAATAGCAGAGAAAAAAGAAGTCAAAGAAATGCCAGTACGAGAGGAGTGATGACAAGAGGCGATATATCAAAAAAACTGTGAAGCAGCAGAAACAGAAGAAATATGGAAAAAAACTAAGAAAGTCGACTAATATAAATATCTTGAAAAAAAAAAAAAAAGCAGGAAGCGTAGAAGAAGAGCGAAGAAAAAAAAGAGAGAGAGAGGAGAAAAGAAAGAGCGAGAGATGAGAGGAGAGAGAAAGAGAGAGAGTAAATGACAGGGAAAAAAAAAAAAAGGAAAAAAGAGATAAAGAATATAGATGAAGGGAGAGCGTAAAGCTAAAACAAAAGGTGGTGAAAAAAAAATAAAAGAAAAAAAAAAAAAAAAAAAAAAGAAAAATGGGCAATTGTAGGAGGGAAGACAAGAAAGAAAAAGCAGTCAGCGAAAGAAAAAGAAAGAACTTGTGCCTTAAAAAAACACAAAAAAAAAAAAATAAAGAAAGAAGTCGTTAAAAACTCAAAAGGGGCTTGCTTCCTGGAAAACTACAGAACAATAAGAAACATAAGAGAAGAACAAAAAAAATCAAGTGCATAGTAAAAAAAAAAAGAGCAGATAAAGAAAGAGGAGTAAGAGAGAGATCAAGCAGAATGTGGAGAAATAGAGCACCAAAAGGATGTGGTTTGGTTCAATAAAACGGTGAAGGACGTCTGCTGGATAACACAAAAATAAGAAAAAGAAAAAAAAGGGGTAGGGGCTGGAAGAAAAAAAAAAAAAAAAGAACCAGAGAAAAAAAAAGAGGAGAGGAAAAGAAAGAACAGAAGAAAAGGAAGAAGACAGTAGAAAAAAAACAGAGTTGCTTGCAGGGTGGCAATAAAGAAAAAAAAAAAAAAAATATGAAGGATAGAAAAAAAATGCAGAGATGACTTACCAACAGCTAACGGGAAAAAAAAGAAAAAAAAAAAAAAATGAAATCTTCGGGCAATACAATCAAAGAAGATGCGCGGTAAAAAAAAAAATACAGTGAGTGTTCCCAGCAAAAAAATTAGAAAGCAGTAAAAAGAAACAAATCAAAAACCAGCATGTCTGTAAGAACGCACCTGCAACCAATTTTCCCATCCTCTATGTATAAAAAAAAATAAAAAGAAAAAAAAAAAAAGAAAAAAAAGTTTGAATAAAGACAGAAAAAACAAAGAAGGACAGTGGACCGGCCCTGTCGGGGCTGTGTAGTATGATGAAAGAAAAAGAGAAAAAGAAGAATAAATGGGCAAAAACGACATAATATTATTCATTTTATCTTTTCAAGTTCTTAACACATATAAAATACTGTAATAAAATTGCTTCTCCCGAAAGAATACAAACGACGCCTATAGAGTAGATATTAGCAAAAAAGAATACAATCTTGTGTAAAAAAAAAGGAAAAGAAAGAATATAGAAAAAATGTATAAAATAAATGAAAGAGTTAAAGAATAGTCTGTAGCTAAAAACTTATGTAGCCTTTTAACTCTTAAAACTTAAGAAAAAACTTAAGCAAATAAATAGATAATAGATAAAAAGAAAAGAAATAAAAAAAAATAAAGAAAAAAAAAGAAAAAAAAGATAATAAGATAAAATCTCTATAGACATTCAATATGCTATAACAAAATACTAAATGAACAATTTTAAAAGGATTGGCTTGTGTGTTTGTAATAGAAAAAAAAATAAACAAAAAAACAAATAATACCCAAGACGAAAAAAAAAAGAGACATAAAC
>CM068953.1:1184747-1195528 GCA_035128595.1 Eptatretus atami
TTCCCATGGGTGGGCATTGCAGCCCTCCGACTAGCGGATATTTTTCTTATTTTTCTTATTTTCTGTGAATTTTCATTCATGTAGAAACTGATGAAGGAGAAAAAAAGCATAGGATTAGCGAAAATATTATCTCATACATGTCATTATATAGATGATATGTGTGTGGTTAACTATAATATTGTTGCGGCCATGGGTACAGAGACACCAGCTTATCGCTCAGGGGGATTAATTCCCGGTTGTCCTCGGAAGAGCCGGACCTGGGGCCACCGCTCACAATTAACGTTATGGTACGGTGGGTTGTTTTAGAACCACGAACGCCACCCCAGTTAACCACGAGTTCCAGTGTCCCATCCATCTAATATATGCCGTTTATACTAGAGGTCACTGTGGTTTACCTGAGCGGGGGAGCGCGCCCTCGGCATATAAGCACAATGTTATCTGATTAGATTTTAATTAGGGCGGGCGATAGCGTTTAACGCTGTGCGTCCGACTATTTTTGGTCGGACAATGCTAGACCAATGGAAGGAAAGGACAAACACGGACAGGTTAGAAGTCAACAAATAATTTATTAATAAGAAAATAAATAAATAAAAAGAACTTTTTATTTTCTGAGGTAAATAAATCGAATAAATTCCCACGTAAGCAATCCAACAATGAATATATCTACCCTCAGAGCACAAATCAAAAATCAATCAATGACAGGAAAGAGCAGAGAGGAGATGCTATCACGGGGTTTGACTTGCAGCTAAACACAGACAAGAGTGCCCAGCAGATCATTCGGGGGGGGGGGGGGGGGGGGAAGGGTCGTCTCGCTCACCAGAGAGTAGTCTCCGTGAAGTGAAAATGTCCTGAAATGTGTGCGTACGGGTCCCGTCCGTCGCCAGCACACCACCCTTCGCCGTGCACCACTCGCCAACCAGCCTTGGACTGGACGCCAGTCGACGTCTGGGTGGGGGGGGGGGCACAGGAGATCGTCTGTCGCGGTTTAGACCCTGGTGCTGCGACACGGGCAGCTCTTCACGAAACTGGTGACGTCCAGTGACCCACACGGTCTGTTGGTGACTGACCCGCACCTCACTCGTTGACCGACCCATGCCTCACTCGTTGTTGGCGCTGCTCACACCCACACGCGCACCACACGCTCGCTTGCTCAAGCACTGGAAGGACGAATTGTCTCGTTGGCCGCTGGTCAGACACCCACACGCTCACTCGCTCCGCGTCCTCGCTTGCACGCTTCCTCGCTTGCGCTCCCTCTCTGGCTCGCTTCTTGCCTCACACGCTTTAACTCTCGCTTTTTTTGTTGGCTCGCTTTCCCGCTTCTTGTTCACTTCTCTTCTCGTGCGCTTCTCGCTTTCTTCTCCGCTTCCTTCTCTCTTCTCCTGAATGGACCCTCTCAATTATTTTATATCGCGGCCGCCTCGGCGCCACAGAGTCCCCCCAAGCTCACCGCCCCACTTGCACACCGTTACCATGACAACCCCGTGCGCTTTGAAAAAACGGGCGCCGGCGCTCGCCAAAGAAATATGTGCAATAACATTGCTGAGGAAAAAAAGGCTGGCGCCGCGCTCGTGAATTAAATGTGGGTAAACGTGTCTGTTGTAAAGAAAAAGGCTTCCAATTAGAGAGGGGATCTATTCTTTCACTTCTCAACGCGCATCACATTAAGATCCCATTAGAACTGGGGATGGGCGCTAATCTGGACATGCATTTAAGGAAATAATTGTCTGAGGACCTGGATGTGTGGATGCATTCATCAGACTGAATTCTGAAATCCGTAACAATATTTTTGATAGGCAGCTTCACAAGATTAATCCAGATAGCCTTGATTGTAAACAGGAGTGGTAATGATTTACAGTTGCTGCAATATCTGGATGTGTTAGTTCCGAGTTGGACAGAATGGTTTTTGTACAAGTAAAAATCATAAAGTTGATGATTTCAGTTACCTGGTAGTCTTGTACAAAGTACAAGACATATTTAGAGATAGTATTTAATAATATGCAGCAATTTAGATCAAAATACAATAAATATTTTTTATAAAATACATTATAAACTCGAACGGGCATCAGTAGAGCGCATACCTTCGCCACAGCTACATTTTGCCCCCCCCCCCCCCCCAGAAACCGTTGATTGTGAGGGTATTTAATCCCATACCACATCTGCCATCTCATATGTGTTATGATGGCTTAAAAACATTACATTCCTGTGTCATATCGTATATCACAAGATGGGCATTGAATTCACAACATTTTGGCATTGGTTGCAGGCAAATTGGATAAAAATCGACCGCACTAGGCAAAATGACGATTTTGACCTTTTCATGACCTCGACCTTGACCTTTGTACTCTTATTGTATAGGTATAGAGTGTGGGGAAGAACAGTCAACATTTTGGTGTTTGTTTCATGCAAATCGGATAAGAATTGACCGTGTTATGACTAAAACCGAACATTTTGCAATGTCGTGACCCCCCTGACCTTTGACTCCCAACCGCTAATAAGGGTATTACGTCATTGTGTCATGTCACATATCACAAGATGGGGCATTGAATTCTGAAACATTTTGGCATTAGTTGCATGCAAATTGGATACAAATTGACCACGCTATGGTAAAAAGACGATTTTGACCTTTTCATGACCTGACTTGACCTTTGACCCGATCGCTCCAAAATCTAATCAAATGGTCTCGGGATAATAACCAATCATCCCCACAATTTGCTGCGATTCAGTTCAATACTTCTGGAGTTATGCGAATAACAAAACAAACAAACAAACACACATATTCACAAATATTTAAATACACAGCGATCAAAACATAACCTTCGCAACAAAGTTTGCGAAGGTAATAAGGCCTTAGTTATTTTATAACTTGGTTTACGATCCGCCGACGGTTAATTTTGCCGAAATGAAATATAAATATAAAACACATTTTTAGCCTTTTATATTTATAAATTTTCCGCCGAAGGTGCAAAAGTTCAAAACCCGAAATGTAAACGTCGGCATTTTTTTCAAAATATAATTTCGTGCGCGCACCAAAATGCCGAGTCGCCTTTAACCAAACTGCGCAGTAGTCTTCGTCAGGCGTCTGAGCAGTGGCCAGCGGGGTTCAGATTGACTGTGGTTTCTGAGGCGAAAGTGATTATTAAGAAGTACGTCAGCGGTATAAATTGAGTGACTGTATTGGTGATTTATCACGCAATATCTTGACGACGAATATTCTGGCCGAAATATTGCATCAATTCAGTGCAGCAGCGGGATGATTCGCACGCTACTCTCGATCGTCCGTTTTTTTTTTCCGTCGAAAGTTGACACCGCTGTTCGATTGAAAGATTTCGTGCAAGTACGTCAAAGTTTCCCTGCGAGATGCTGATATTCAGCCTTCAACGGACCAGAAATCAGCCTTTGATGTCTCATGGATGGGGAGCACGTACGATCAGATGCCCGCTGAAAAGTAAGAGCTGGTTATGGCTCTGATTGACCGTTTTGAGTGTGTTGACTCCTAGTAGACACCTTTTTTAATCATATCCAGCACTATGCACTGGTGTGCACGCACACATCTACGACTTGGACAGTAATTTCTCAGCATTGTTTCCATTGTTTGATGATCCAACAGGCTTCTATAAGAAAAACATGCCAGACTATATTGTAAAAACAAGTTTTAATCTTCTTTATTGTTTTTCACATCAATGATACAGTGAACATGGCATCCTGCATTTGAATGGTCTTCCATCTCAATGTTTTCTTAGATCCTCCTGGTCCGGGATTTATATTATTTCCCCCCACCTACCCTGTCTTTTCCATGGAACATCCGAAAAAAAATCATAAATATATATATTCTAAAAATTAATTATATTTATTATTAAATTTCGACCTACCGACCCTACAATTTTACGCTGAAGAACTGTGTAAACCAAGTTATAAAATAACTAAGGCCTAAGCATTAATATAATTTATTGGTGGTTGCTGGGATACACAGTGCAGCATGTTTAAATCGGTTGTGAATGACAGTTAGAGTCAATGGTTAGATGGAGGTGCTGTTTAATGGGCATGTACACAAGGTAAAGTGTTTATCGCTTGATATATTGTTATGGTTGTGGGGGTAGATGAAGGAATTTCAAAGCAAAGTTAGGATTGTATGGAGTTGCTTGGCTCGTGGATGTATAGGAGACATCTCGATGTAAATTAAGTAGGGAAACTGTGAGCTTAAGTGTTGCGTGTCACCACACGGGTGGGGTAGTGCTGTGTTAATTAGATTGGGATTAAGAGCAATTTGCCCCAATATGTAACTGCCCCCTGTGACCTTCTACGTTTTTGTCCCCCGCCGCGTGGCGGAAGAGGGATATTGTTGTCACCCGGGTCGTCCGTCCGGCCGTCCGTCCGTCCGTCCGGCTGGCTGGCTGGGCGTCAACATTTATAGCTGTGAGTGCGATAACTCATAAACTGTTCGCCATATTGATTTGAAATTTGGGTCACACATGTACCACCTGAAAAGGAAGAACCCTATTGATTTTGGGCATGGCCGGATCCAAGATGGCCAACTGGGGTGGCCATCTTGAAAAAAATGTTTTTTGTAATAAATGGAAAACCGCTTATCTGATTTCAATTATTTTTGGTTACTACGTTCCTCACCCCTGGGGAACTTTTTAGAGGTGATGACCAAATGGTGTCTTGTTTCCAATTCACCTCCCTCATTATCTGGAATATGTCTGACCTTTTTCATTCAATGGTGGGGGATTCCCCTTCTCTGATGGTATATTTGTATTTACAAGCCAGCAATGAAAGAATTACGTTTTTATAACAACAACCATACTAACAAGCCAAACAGGCAGAGGCCCCGCCTTCCCGATTTTCTGCCGGCAAGCCATGCCCGGAGGTGGGTGATTGATGGGCATGACGTCAGAGAGCATGTGGAAGAAGGGTGAGGTTCGAAGAGCATACAGTAGTTGTGAGAGGAACGTGGCTGGGACGGAGGATCTCGCTTTGCTCTCCTCTCGGCACGACGAGATAGCTGCATGATTCTCGTGTCGTGCTGCGAATTGGCTCGTATGGTGGAGCAAGACGCTGGCCATTGACTCGTGGTTGGGTCATGTGAGACGGACCTCCAAGCCTCCTGTATATCACCGCCGGGAGCGGCGCCATTCTGCAGAGAGCAGCTGCATTGGCAAGCGCGATGGACGAGGAGGCTGCACGGCGGTTCCTGAACCGTGGTGTTGAATACCGCCTCACAAATTACCTCACGTATGTTTTCCGCCCAGAGAGTGGCTCGGCGTCATTTTGAGCGCGTTTTCCCACGCAGGATGAAGCGCCTCGATCCCAAAGTTCAATAAAGACTATCTCTGGACAAAGCTAAGTGCCAGAATAAAGGGAGGATTTTCTTTTGTTTTGTTTTTTCCCCTTGTCTGTATTAAAGTCCATGTGTCGAGGTGCCTCAACTTTAGACCTTAATTTACTTCACGTATTATTATTATGGCATTTTAAATATTTGTCTTTTCATTCCATTCCCATGTTTTTAAGTTGCTGTGTCCATGTATCTGTTGTGGGGTTCGAGTATAAACCCCCTGTGCTGTGCTTCCGTCACTCTGCCCTGCCCCTCCCGCGTGCGCCATAATCTCTGAGTATCATGTGTCCACCTCTAAGTAAAACCACTCAGCGATCCGAGCTGGTCAGTGTTAACTGCCCGTCCACAATTGGGTCAGGGGGGATTAACCTAACTGCAGGCCCACGACAATATTATCATATCAAGTGGTGTATGATTAAAGTTATTCAAATGTCGTTATATTTTAAATAAAAGTAAAAATGAAATCGGTTTGAATAAGGATATTGCATTATTGTGTTGACTGACTGTCTGAACACAACTTGAGGTTGTGGATCCATTGATGTTGAGTAATCTACTGATGTGGACCTGCAACCGGGGTTGTGGACCCGCCGTTTGGAGAGGTTCTGGGCTGAAAGGATCAAAACCTCGATGATAAATGGTGCCCAGCGGATGATCCGGGCGGTTAGGAAATCGGTAAATTGCTTACAGGTAAAGGTTATAACTTCAAATAAAATAGCGTGTGTGTGTGTGTGTTGTGTTGTGTTGTGTTGTGTTGTGCCTGGCTTCCTTCTTGGGACTACAGTGCAGTCATTGATCTTTATTTTGATGTTGATATTTCGCTTTGTATTTTTCTTTCGTCATCTTTTTGGGGATTGTTGAGGCTGTATTTGTTGCTGTTTCAGTTTCATGCCTGACTTCTTCCATTTGCACCTGTCTTTGGAATTTTTTTTGCAAAGTGGGTTCGAGATGGCTTCTCTGTGCTGTCTTTGTGTTTGCATGCAAATTGGATTCTGTAGTCCGTTGAATTTTTCATGTATTCAGCCAGTCTGACATGTCATTCTGTGCACTTGGTTGAGTCCATCAGTCCGCTATACCGCCTCCTCGTCTCGGCAGGTACATTCTCGGGATGCACTGATTTTTGTGGAACATTTTGTTGATGGTGAGGAGTTTCCTTGTTTTGATATCTAGTTTGTTGATTTCCGTTTGTGGCCAGCTTATTATTCAGCAGCTGTAATGGAATACTAGTATTGCTCGTTGGTTAATGGCTTCGATTTTGTTTCTCGGGGTGAGGTATGTTTTCAGGATCAGCCTCATTCTACGCAAGTATTCTTTGGCAATTGTTTTGTACATTTGTTTGTGACATATTTGGTGGCCCTCTTCCACTCCGAGGGAGTTATATGATGCTTTGTTGTCTAGTTCCTGTGTTATTGCATCTAAGATGATTTTTATGTTGTCTGTCTGTTTTTGGTGCTCCATCGTGTACAAATGTGCATTTGACACACTTATCTACACCAAATTCTATTTGAATGTCGTCGGAATACCCTTTCACGAATTTCAGTTTTTCTACTAATTTTTCGTCGTTTTGGGCAAAGAGTTGAAGATCATCCATGTACCGTTGATGCGTCACCTTTCCTGTCTCTTTGGAAGTTCCCCTCTGCGGTGTTAAGGTGTATCCATGTCATTGCTCATTAGTGAGGTTGCTCAGTGGGTCAAGGACCAGGAAAAGCAGGAGGAACGAAAGGCTATCACCCTGGAAGATCCCGCAACGTATCTTCACTCCTGGTATTTCGATCTTTCCTTCTAAGTGTTGCAGTATCAATGTAGTGTTCCATAGCTCCTTTGCTTTCTCATTTAGTTTGATTATTTGGGGATTGATCTTGTACAATTGCATACATTGTATCATCCATAAATGTGGAACACTGTCAAAAGCTTTTTTTTTTAATACCCGATCCAGGCTGTTGACAGTTTGGTTATTCTGGTTTTACAGTTTTGAGTGTGGCCTTGTTTCGTAGTAGGTGGTGTATTGTTCCATGGCATCCTATTTTGCATCCCTTCTGTTCTGCCTCCAGGCCTCGTCCTTGTGTTAGGTGGTGGTATATCATTTCTGTGATGATTCCTATCAGAAGTTTGTATGTTGTTGGTAGACATGTCATTGGTCTATATTTGTGAGGTAGTTGCATTTCCTCTGATTTTGGGATGAGCAACGTGCTGCCCTCTGTGCCATTCATCCATTACATCTCCTTGGATAAGTCTGCTGAATGCTTGAGCATAGTGATTGTGGAGAACAATTAGTTGCTTCAGCCAGAAATTTGGAACTCCATCCAGGCCAGGGAATGGAAGTTGAGGAGTCGCTGGGAGAAAAGTTTGGCATTTTTGCAAGTTGTTGTTTTTTTTGGTTTTTTTCTTCATCTATTATCACCGGGGGCATTTCTTGTAGGTGTTGCTTTTTATTGTCCAATTTTTTTGATCCAATCCGCCTCCTTGTGTTATTCTGTGTATTCATAGATTCCTTTCCAAAAGTTTTCAAGTCTATCCTTTTTTTGGGGGGAAAGGGGGGGGGGACTTGTTACCCCGCTGGTGCAGCTGCCATTCATTGTTTTATGTTAATGGATTGGGTCTGTTCCTCTTTCTGCAGTGGGTCCGTATCCCCTCCCTCCATCACCTGTTGTCCCCGCCGCCTCTGGGTCTTCAACACCACACCGTGTTCCAAGCCCCGATTTTTGCCACCTAATCTCTCCCCTTGACCTCAGTCACCTCCTCACTCTCCCGCTGTCCACCTCCTCGTGACTCCTCGACTTCCATTCTCTTCAAATCTTCTGCCTCTTGTTATCTCTCTTATTTGTTTTCTATCTCGTGACTTGTACGCTGGCGACGCAATCCTGGTAAATTTATACACTGGGACCGTCTCGAGTCGAATCGCCAGTTTTGTTTTTTCCCCAGCTGGTCCCTGAATCGTTTTCCCTATATTTCATCCCCCAAAGCTCATGGGCTGAATCGACCCGGCATTGAAGGATGATTTGTTTCTCCTCTTTCTAATTTTCCTTCTTTATATTTCTTCCGTGGAGCTTGATGTTTCTTTGCCAAAACCAGGTGTCACCTCATCAGTCTTTCAACTCCATGCAGATTCCTGTCTCCATGTGAGACAATCTTTTTCTTCACAAAAAGAGGTGCAGGTTATTTATTTTTCAGCACGCATCCTGTCTGTTCGCATTCGCAACTGCACAGGCAGCAGAATTTCTGTGCGGCGGGCTGTGTTCCGATATTGTGTTTCGTTTTATTTTTTTATCAACAAACTTTTCTCCTCCAGTCATCTTTCCCAGGCATGACAAGTACATACAGGCTTCGACATGTACATGCACATGCGCGCACGCTTTTTATTTTATTTTAATTTTTAATCTTTTCATTGTTCTGCCTCCACTGATGAAGTCGCCGGAGGCATTGTTTTCGGGTTGCCAGTCCGTCCGTGCAATTTTCTCCATTTTCTCTGCAACCGCTTATCCGATGACACAATTTTCACCGTGGGGGCCACTACTCCTGTGGAATGTTTTAATTATAATTATGATGCCATAGGTCACATGGTGTGGCAGCCATGTTGGGAAAAAGGAAAAACTTTGGACCTCTGGATCTCTGAAACTGCTCCATGGGAAAAATTGAAACGGCACATGTGAAGTACTCCCCATGGGGAATAAGTGATTTTTTTGATGATGTCATGAATGGCTTCATTATGACATCATTGCATACGTCGAATGCTCTATCCGATCAGGATGAATTTTTTTTAGGATCATCTAGTGCTAAATTGAATGGGGGAAAGAAATTGATGACATCATCGGTCACATGGTTTGGCAGCTATATTTTTATTTAACACTAGACGACCCGTGAACCTGTTGGGTTCCCATTGTGACAGAGGTTGATAAAAAAAATCATTTCAAAAAAAAAAAGATAGCTCTAGCGAACTATACTGCTCAGGTTGTTTGCATTGTTCAAATACTCCCGAAGAGTACTTGACTGAATCGGAAATTGATTTTTTAATAATATTTTTTGTTGCCCGATTTGAACGAAATTTGATACTGCACACCGCAGGAGAATGGTGACTGGTGAGCAAGGTGGCACTAAAATTTTTGCGCTATCGTGTACCGTTTTGGCTGTATTTTGGGAACATACATACACATATATATATATATTGTTGCGGATCCGGGTGGCGGAATCTGTCCCGGTCCCTGGTGCCACCCTCACCACCACCGTCTCGGAATCTATAATGCCGGCTGGCTCAACACAGGCCTCGGGTCACGCGCCTTCAATCGCGATACCAACGTAATCCTTGTACCTTGCCAGTTGGGGAAATAGAACCCTGGTTACAGACCGGTTGTGTCAGAGACCGAGCGGAGTCTACCAGTCTGTAACCACTTTGGTTTTATATGCAATCGAACGGATCGTTCCTCGACACGACACGAATTAATCCATAGCGGCAACTGCATATGAATTAACCAGATTTATTTGGGGAACATCAGGGATCACAACACAAGCAATAAACACTACAATGGTTATACAAACTATCTACCGTTCTTACCTTGGGAACCACGGTCTAAAGGTTTCGAGGGGATCACTACGAAATATGCCTTATATAACACGTGCAAACAAAACAGACAGACAAACAGCATGCATGCAGGACAAGACAGAGTACTTTGTGATGGCTCATGGACGAGAGGAAAGCGTCCAAAAAGCACGAATGTCGCTCGTACAAACAAGCGGGTGTCCACAGGTTCGAACTCCCGCTCTAACGGCCGCGCGGCAAGAAATGGCGGCGCAGCACTCCCGTTGCCTCAAGACACCGCGTGCCGACGTTCTCCTCCAGCGCGTTCTGGCTCCGCGCAACGTCGACGATGCGAGACCGCCGATCTCTCTCCAGGGTTCAGCACCAAATCCCGGCCTGGCCTGTTCTCTAGACAAGGCCCAATCGAGGTCCGAGTTCCAAGGTAGATCAACAACGTGACGAGCCGTTTGTGTGTGAACAAGCACGGAGGCTCTGAGGATCTGAGCCAGACGCAGGCCGAATCGTTTGATCACCTCCCCGCACAAGTCGATCATCGACTCCACGTCCCGGCAGCCTCTCAAAGCCGACCGCAGCCTCCCAAGCCCAGAACTGAGCCTCAACCTGAGGCCTCGTTGTTTCTCTCGCTTTAAAAACACGTCGCGCCTCGAGAGCGACGTTTCCACACACCGATATTTTTGTTACCTTTTCTTTTCTCGCTTCTCTCGGCGACTGACCAAAGGCTCCGCCCCCTCCGCGTCACTTCCTGTCCAGGCCACACCTCTCGCTCTAGACCACTCCTCTCTCGTTCGTACAGGAGAGGAAGAAGAATCATCTCTCGTTTCACCACCGTATGAACATAAAAACACAGTTTTCTACACCTCCCGACACACACATATCGTCCCTTATACCAAACAACCTATCTAAACAGGCATTTAATGG
>CM068953.1:1196809-1213407 GCA_035128595.1 Eptatretus atami
TCGAAAAGAGAGAGATGTATATTTGTATTTACAAGCCAGCAAATGAACGATTTACGTTTTAATAACAAACAACCATACTAACAAAGCCAAACAGGCAGAGGCCCCGCTCACCATGATTTCTGCCGGCAAGCCATGCCCGGAGGTGGGTGATTGAAGGGCATGACGTCACGAGAGCAGGTGGAAGAGAAGGGTGAGGTTCGAAGAGCATACAGTAGTTGTGAGCAGGAACGTGGCTGGGAACGAGGAGGAGATCTCGCTTGCTCTCCTCTCCGCACTCGACGAGATATGCTGCCATGATTCTCATGTCGTGACGGCGAATTGGCTCGTATGGTGGAAAGCATAGACCGCTGGCATTGACTCGTGGTGGGATCATGTGGACGGACCGCTGCCTAGCCACCTGGGCGTATTATTCACCTGGAAGTGAGCCCGGAAGCGGCGCCATTTCTGTCAGAGAAGCAGCTGCAGTTGGGCATAGCCTGATGGACAGAGGGAGGCTGCAGGCGGTTCCTGAAGGCCGTGTGTGGTGCTGAAATACGCCGATCACAATTACCTCAAGGGCGCTATGTTTTCCCGCCAAGAGAGTGCTCGGCGTCATTTGAGCGCGTTTCCACGCAGGATGAAAGCGCCTCGATCCAAAGTTTAATAATAGATATCTCTGGAACAAAGCTAAGTGCCAGAATAAAGGAGGATTTTCTTCTTGTTTTTTTTTTTCCCCTTGTCTGTTTACGTCAATGTGTCGAAGTGCCTCAACTTTAGACCTTAATTTACTTCACGTGTTATATTATGGCATTTTAAAATATTTTGTCTTTTCATTCCATTCCATGTTTTTAAGTTGCTGTGTGTCCATATGTATCTGTTGTGGGGTTGAGTATAAACCCCTGGGCTGTGCTTCCGTCACTCTGCCTGCCCTCCCGCGTGCGCCGAAAATCTCTGAGTATCATGTGTCCGACCTCTAATGTAAAACCACTCAGCGATGCCGAGCTGGTGCAGTGTTAACATGACCGTTATTCCACAATTGGTCAGGGGGGATATAATGCGCTAAGCTGCAAGGCCCAACGACAGATATATCGCATATCAAGTGGTGTTGATTAAGTTTATTTCAAGATGTCGTTATATTTTAAATAAAAGTAAAAATGAATCGTTTGAAAATAAGGCAATATTGCATTATTGTGTGACTGACTGTCTGAAAACACAACTGAGGTTGTGGATCATTGATGTTGAGTAATGCTACTGATGTGGACCTGTCAACCGGGTTGTGGACCCGCCGTTTGGAGAGGTTCTGGCTGAAAGGATCAAAGACCTCGAAGAAATGGTGCTCAGCGGATGATCCGGGGGTTAGGAAACTCGGTAAATTGCTGTACAGGTAAAGGTTAATAACTTCAGACATAAAATAGCGTGTGTGTGTGTGTGTTGTGTGTGGTGTTGTGTTGTGTTGTGCCTGGCTTCCTTCTTGGGACTACAGTGCAGTCATTGATCTTTATTTTGAGTTGATATTTCGGCTTTGGTTTTTTCTTTTCGTCATCTTTTCGGGATTGTTGAGGCTGTAATTTGTTGCTGTTTCAGTTTCATGCCTTGACTTCTTCCATTTGCACCTGTCTTTGAATTTTTTTTGCAAAGTGGGTTCGAGATGGCTTCTCTGCATGCTGTCTTTGTGTTCGCATGCAAATTGGATCTCCATGTAGTCCGTTGAATTTTTTCAAAGTGTATTCAGAACAGTCTGACATGGTCATTCTGTGCACTGGTGAGTCCATCAGTCCGCTATACCGCCTCTCGTCTCGCAGGTACCTTCTGCATGGGGATGCACTGAAATTTTGTGGAACAATTTGTTGGCGTGTGATGAGTTTCCTTGTTTTGGATAGTCCTTAGTTTGTTGATTTCCCGTTTGTGGCCAGCTATTATTCAACAGCTGTAATGGAATACTAGTATTGCTCGTTGGTAGATGGCTTCGATTTTCGTTTCTCGGGGTGGAGGTATGTTTTCAAGGATCATGCCCTCATTCATACGCAAGTATTCTTTGCAATTGTTTTGTACATTCTGTTTGTGACATATTTGGGTTGGCCCTCTTCACTCGAGGAGTTATAATGATGCTTTGTTGTCTAGTTCCTGTGTTATTGCATAGTCTAAGATGGATTTTTTATGTTGTCTGTCTGTTTTTTGGTGCTCCATCGTGTACAAATGTGCATTGAGCACACTTTCTACACTACAAGTTCTATTTGAATGGTCGTCGGAATACCGTTTCACGAATTCGAGTTTTTCTACTATATTTTTTCGATCGTTTTGGCAAAAAGTTGAAAGATCATCCATGTACCTGGTTGATAGCGTCACACCTTTCTGGTCTCTTTGGAAGTTTCCCCTCTGCGGTGGTTAAGGTGTATCATTTTGCTCTTCGTGAGGTTGCCTCAGTGGGTCACGGACCCAGGGAAAAGCGGAGGTAACGGTAACGGCTATCACCCTGGAAGATCCGCAACGTATCTCATCCTGGTGATTTTCGATCTTTCCTTCTAAGTGTTGCAGTATCAATGTAGTGTTCCATAGCTCCTTTGCTTTCTCATTTAGTTTGATTTATTGGGGATTGATCTTGTACAATTGCATACATTGTATCATCCATAATGTGGAACACTGTCAAAAAGCTTTTTTTTTTTAATACCCGATCCAGGCTGTTGACAGTTTTTATTCTGGTTTTAAACAGTTTTGAGTGTGGCCTTGTTTCGTAGTAGGTGGTGTATTTGTTTCCATGGCATCCTTATTTTGGCATCCCCTTCTGTTCTGCCCTCCAGGCCTCGTCCTTGTGTTAGGTGGGCTGGTCATATTCATTTCTGTGAGATGATTCTATCCAAGTTGTATGTTGGTTGGTAGACATGTCATGGTCTATATTTGTGAGGTAGTTGCATTTCCCTGATTTTTGGATGAAGCAACGTGCTGCCCTCTGTGCCATTCTTACCATTACATCTCCTTGGATAAGTCTGCTGAATGCTTGAGCATAGTCGATTGTGGAGAAACAATGTTGCTTTATGCCAAGAAATTTGGAACTCCATCCAGGCCAGGGAATGGAAGTTGGAGGAGTCGCGTGGAGAAAAGGTTTGGCCATTTTTGCACAGTTGTTGTTTTTTTTTGGTTTTTTCTCATCTATTATGACCGGGGGCATTTCTTGTAGGGTTGTTCTTTTTTATTGTCCAATTTTTTTGATCCAATCCGCCCTCCTTGTGGTTTATTCTGTGTAATTCAAGATTCCTTTCCCAAAGTTTTCAAGTCTATCTTTTTTTGGGGGGAAGGGGGGGGGATTGTTACCCCGCTGGTGCACGCTGCCATTGCATTGTTTTAATGTAATGGATTGAGGTCCTGTTCCTCTTCTGCAGCTGGTCCGTATCCATCCTCCATCACCTGTTTGTCCCCGCCGCCTCTGGTCTTCAACACCACACCGTGTTCCAAGCCCGATTTTTGCCACCTAATCTCTCCCCTTGTGACTCTCAGTCACTCCAAATCACTCTCCGCGTGTCCGACCTCCTGCGTGAATCTACGACTTCCATTCCTTTCCATCTTCTGCCTCTTGTTATCTCTCTATTTGTTTTCTTATCTCGTGACTTTGTACGCTGGCGACGCAAATCGGTAAATTTATACACTGGGACGTCTCGAGTCGAATCGCCAGTTTTTGTTTTTCCTCCAGCTGGTCCTGAAATCGTTTTTCCCTATAATTTCATCCCCAAAAGCTCAATGGCTAATCGACCCGGCATTGAAGGATGATTTGTTCTCACTCCTTTCTAATTTTGCCTTCTTTATATTTCTTCCGTGGAGGCTTGAGTTTCTTTGGCCAAAACCAGGTGTCACCTCAATCAAGTCTTCAACTCCATGCAGATTCCTGTCTCCATGTGAAGACAATCTTTTTCTTCACAAAAAGAGTGGCAGGTTATTATTTTTTTCAGCAACGCATCCTGTCTGTTCGCATTCGCAACTGCGACAGGCAGCAGAATCTGTGCGGGCCGGCGTTTCCGATATTGTGTTTCGCTTTTATTTTTTTATCAAACAAACTTTTCTCCTCCAAGTCATCTTTCCCAGGCATGACAAGTACATACAGGCTTGACATGTACATTGCACATGCCGCACTAGCTTTTTATTTTATTTTAATTTTTTAATCTTTTCATTGTTCTAGGCTCCACTGATGAAGTCGCCGGAGGCATTGTTTTTCGGTTGCCTATCGCCGTCGTGCAATTTTTCCCTCCCATTTTCTCTCAACCGCTTATCCGATGACAAACAATTTCACCGTGGGCCACTACTCCTGTGGACAATGTTTTAATTATACATTATATCGCCATAAGGTCACATGGTGTGGCAGCCCATGTTGGAAAGGAAAAACTTTGGACCTCTGGAATCTCTGAAACTGCTCATGGGAAAAATTGGAAACGGCAACATTGTGAAGTACTCCATGGGAATAAGTGATTTTTTTGATGATGTCATGAATGGCTTCATTATGACATCATTGCATACGTCGAAGCTCCTAATCCGATCAGGATGATTTTTTTAGGATCATCTAGTGCTAAAATTGAATGGGGGAAAAGAAAATTGATGACATCATCGGTCACCATGGTTTGGCCCAGCTAATATTTTAATTTAACACTAGACGAAGCCCGTGAACCTGTTGGGTTCCATTGTGCACATAGACGGTTGGATAAAAAAAAATCAATTTCAAAAAAAAAAAAAGAATGAGCTCTAGCGAAACATATAATCTGTCAGCGTTGTTTGCATTTGTTCAACATACTCCCGAAGAGTACTGAACGAAATCGGAAATGTTTTTTAATATAATATTTTTGTTTGCCCGGATTTGAACGAAAAATTTGATTACTGCACATCGCAGGAGAAATGGTGACTGGTGAGCAAGGTGGCACTAAAATTTTGCGCTATCGGTAACCGTTTTGCTGTATTTTTGGGAACTAATACATACACATATATATATATATTGTGTGCGGATTCCGGGGTGGCGAATCTGTCCCGGTCCTGGTGCCACCCTCACCACCGACCGTCTCAGGTAATCTATATCGGCTCGGCTCAACACAGGCCTTCGGGTCACAGCGCCTTCAATCGCGATATCCAACGTAATCTTGTACCTTGCCAAGTTGGGGGAAATAGAACCCCCTGGTGTTACAGAAACCGGTTGTGTCAGAGACCCGAGCGGAGGTCTACCAGTCTGTAACCATTTGGTTTTCATATGCAATCGAACGGATCGTTCCTCGAACACGACACGTATTATCCATCAGCGGCAACGTGCATATGAATTAACCAGATTTATTTGGGAACATCAGGGCACAACACAAAGCATAAACACTACAATGGTTTATACAACTATCTACCCGTTCATTTACCTTGGGGAAGAACCACGGTCTAAAGGTTTCGAGGGGATCACTACGAATAATGCCTTATATAAACACGTGCAAACAAAACAGACAGACTAACAGCCATGCATGGCAGGACAAGCAGAGTACTTTGTGATGGCTCATGGACGAGAAGGAAAGCGTCCAAAAAGCACGATGGTCGCTCGTACCACAAGCGGGTGTCCACAGGTTCGAACTCAACCGCTCCTCTACGTGCCGCGCGGCAAGAAATGGCGGCGCAGCACTCCGTTGTCCTCAAGACACCTGGCGTGGCACCGTCTCCCAGCAGCGTTCTGGCTCCGCGGCAAACGTCGACGGAATGCGGAGACCGCCGATCTCTCTACCAGTGTTTTCAGCACAAACCCGCCTGGCCTGTTCTCTAGAACAAGGCCCCAATCGAGGTCCGAGTTCCACAGGTAGATCAAACAACGTGACGAGCCGTTTTTGTGTGAACAACACGGGAGGCTCTGAGGATCCTGAAGCCAGAACGCAGGCCGAATCGTTTGACTCACCTCCCGCACAAGGTCGATCATCGACTCCACGTCCCGGCACCTCTCAAAGCCCGACCGCAGCCTCCCCCCCCCCCCCAAAGCCCCCCCAGAAAAAAAAAAACTGGGGCCTCAACTCTGAGGCCTCGTTGTTTCTCTCGCTTTAAAAAACACGTCGCGTCCTCGAGAGTGACGTTTCACACACGCGATATTTTGTTACTTTCTTTCTCGCGTTCTCTCGGCGACTGCCAAAGCTCCGCCCTCCGCCGTCACTTCCTGTCCAGGCCACACTCTCGCTCTACGATCACTCCTCTCTCGTTCTTACAGGAGAGGAAGAAGATAATCATCTCTCGTTCAGCCACCGTATGAACATAAAATACACAGTTTTCTCTAACACCTCCCGACACACACCATATCGCCCTTATACCAAACAACTATCTAAAACAGCATTTTAATGGGTGATCTGACAGCTAATCCTATTACTTAGAATCCCATTAAGGGCCATTTCCGTAACAAAAAAAAATAAATATTATATAATATTATAATATATATATATACATATCAATAAACAAATTACATTACAAGATGAGAGTTTAGAGAATAATAAATAAAAGCCTTCATAATAACTGGGGAGAAGCTATCTGTCAACGTCGTGGACATGCGAAGAGTGCCGTGTAGTTTCTTTATTTATCTTTTGAGCTTCATTGTGTTTGTCCAGCCAACTAATTGCTTTTGCCTTTTTTTTTTTTTACCAATTGAGGTTTTGTCATCAAATCTTCACGTAACCTTTATTATGAAAAATATGGAGGAACCCAAATTCATTATTTTTTATTTTTGGCTGCTGTTTTCATCACGTTTTTAAGTTTGAGTAGAAAACTGGACGCCGGGATGGCTTTGCATTTTAGATTCTTTCTAGTTGCCCCGCCAGATGACAAACAGATTAACTCCACACGGTCAACGGCTGTATTCTTACAAGCATAGCCGCTCGACTTAGACTACCAGCTAGCAGAGATTGCGCTCGATATCTCCGCAATAACTTTCATTGCGGAGGCACACACCATCGGCACCCACAACTGGTGATCTTGCTTGCCTAGCGAAGGGGTAGGTGCAGCACCGCTACCAGCAAGATCAGGTGGGGTACAACTTCCCGTCTAACTATCTTGTACATGTTGGACCAATAAAAGGAACAAGACACCCGAGATGGATGGCAATAACAAAAACCGATTTATTACAATACACACCAAGCAATCCTTTATGCAAGTATTGTAAGCAAGAAAGCAAGAACTAAGGTAACTAAGTAAGCAAGAAAAGTTAAAACGGCACATAAGACGCAGATTTAACCATAACATTATATTCTTCCTCACTTACTACAAAGAGACTTTGCCATCATTCATCAGGGGAGAATAATACAAGAAGAACTTGAAAAGAAAAGAAAAAGTCGTTGCCTTTTCTTTTCTCCATTCACACACAACAAGCCCGACAGGCTGCGCCAGCTCATAAATATACTAGAGATGGGGAAAATGGGCAGGTGCGATGTGGCCGCAAATGCGGACACATCTGCGTCTCTCTGAGATGCCCGACCAGTAGTGTAAGTCATCTTCTGGCATCCCAGATATGCAACTGCAAGCAACTCGTTTCTACTGCCCCCCCCCATGTCCAGCAGCTCACCATGAACCAAACCACATCCTGCCTTTTCCACACTGCTCTCCTCTGCACTATGAGATTTTTTGCTCCTTGCAGAACAAGCTTTTAGTTTTAGGACAAGGACAAGCCTCCTTTGTGACTCTGTCCCGTACAATTGCACTTCTGCTCTCTCCTTCATCTATCTCTTTCCCGTTTCATACTCTCTCTCTCTCCTCTCTCTCCTCTCTCTCTCATCTCTACTCTCTCTCTCTCTCTCTCTCTCTCTCTCTCTCTCTCTCCCTGCAAGAACAAGGAACCACTCCAAGCTCCTTTTTCTCATCAGGATCTCGCCTTCTTTCATTCTCCTCTCGTCTGGCTTTCTCGCTCTTCCTCTTCATATCCCGCTTTTTCCCCATCTCGGCTTCATGCGAGCTTCCTCCTGATGGGGGCAGGTCCACGATTCAGCCTGTGGAAAATGCACGTTATTCTGAGGAAAGTTTCAATGCAGCCCCCACCCCTCCTTTTATGCACCCAAGGCCACGACGGTAAAGACCCCCACCCCCTCCCTCTGCATGCAAGCATTCACTGTACAGTCCTCACTGTACTCTGCCTGAGAAGATTTGCCGTACCCCACCACGCATGGGAAAAGCACCACACTTCGTGCCACGAACATGCGTGTGAGAATGGACACGGTCCCATGTGATGAAGGTAATCCGATCGGCCCGAAGGATTAACGACCACAGACGGACCAAACGTGGCCAATTAAGTAATGCGTGAATGGAGGGAAAACAGAAAGTGATACCGCTGAACCGAGGGACGACCAAACAGCCGTGGGGCCGAAGTGAAGACCCATGAGGTGATGGAGGGATTGTCAAAATGATGTTTGGTGAAGGGGAGGTAATGGATCTATGGCGTGAAGGAGGAAAGATTGAAAGTAGCAGAGAGGGAGAGAATGGACCGATGGGGATGAAGGAAGAAAGATTGAAGGAGTGAGGGGGGGGACAGATGATGGGGGTAAAGGAGGATTGTTCAAAGGAGCAGGGGGGGGTGGGGGGGGGGGAAGGGAAGACCACTCCAGGAAACACAAACGAAACAACCACATAACCCCCCACCCCCGACTAACCCCTCGACAAGGGACCAAGAACTATCTACACAGACTCATGAAATAACTGATCCTCAGGTCTCCTACGTGTCTATTAATGCTCTCCCACGGGGTAAGTTTCCAAAACCGTAACAATATATATCACGACATCTCAAAATGTGGACAGATTCGGACGAAACTTGGTGGACACGTTGGGTGTGTGATGAGAAAGAATTGATTCGATCTTGGTGAAGATCCAGATCCGAGGATTTTTTAATTTTTAAAGTGATTGAGAGTTGGGGCCAAAAAATGATATATACCATGATATTTCAAAAATTTATTTTGGGCCCAATATGTTCAACAGGATCAGGCATGGCGGAGACGCGTGCTCTCCCAAGTGCCCTTCTCGTTTTATTATGTGATTGGTTAATGATCACTTTTGGTAATTTGGTAAAGTGTTTAAATTTTAGTTGGCTTTCAATAATGAACATCTTGGCACAAATGTGGCTTCACTCGTATTTGGTGAACGGCTCGTTTGTTCCAACCGCTTGGAATCTAGGCCACAATTAGACTCTGACTCAGTGTGTGGTTGCTGTCGTTTTGGACGTGGCCATACGATTGTTCTCTGTAGGTGGTTTTGACCCTGCTTGCCACTCCCCCTCACTTCTTCTGCCCCTTCCCCGAGCACTTGGCAATACATTGACAAGTCTTGTTGTTCGGGCCTTGTAAAGGCAAATGTTTGTGGTCAATGAGTTTATCGTGGTGAGGCTTTTGCTGTGATGTGTTTTTATTAATACCAACCTTTTCAATATTTTTTGCAGACATGCGCTGTCTGTTTGGAAGACTTCAAAGTGAAAGACAAGCTCGGCATCTGTCCGTGTCGACATGCCTTCCACAAAAAGTAAGGCTTGGGTGGTAGTCACGTATGGGGGTGCAGATTTTGCTTTTGGTACTCGTATGCTGCTTATGTGGTTATATGCATTCCCAACAGTGGGGTCCTGCTATGTAATGGTGGAACATTGGCTTGCAGGGATTTCCCAACTGATCCCCAACGTCTGCACTATTTTGAGGTGCATAACACTTGTGTAAATCGGTAAAATATGCATCATAAAAGGAATGTTTGGTATGCCATGACTGTCGCCACATGAGCCGCATAAACCACCCTATGTGGTGAGGGGATGCATTCCATGCTAAGGAATCTCGTGATGACGTGTGGAAGACACACTCCCAATCCCTCTTTCCCGGTACATCGCTCGTCATGGCCTGTGATGATTTTTGACAGCTGGGTATCATATAGTGGGCAGTACTTGTTTTGGTGGACTTGGTTAAGCACTCTGGAGGAAACCAAGGAATTGCTTTCAGAGATGGCAAGTTCATGGCAATTGGATCATTTGTTGTTTTCTGCTTCTCTTGTTGTCCCCTCCCCCTCCGACCTTGTCCGAGGGGCAGGGGACATTTAAATGATCTCTGTCTGACTGACCCATCATCTCTCCACGTACATTTATGTACGCGATATTTCTAAAACCGTTGAACATTTAACTTTCATCTTGGAGATATCTATTCCTCATGACATTATGTCAACCTAATTAGGTTATGGCTGTGATTGGCTGAATTCTGTTGCAATAGCAACCAACTCGGTTAGTGGTTACCAATAAGTGTCATAGGCTTAAGTAATATTTGACCATGCTCGTATGTTATAGTGGACAATCACATCATGTAATAACAGAATGTTAAACTTTAATTGGTAATATTTACTTTAAACATGTATTTTCATATGAATATAATCATCCTCAAATCAAAAAAAAAAAAAATTCAAAAATGAAATGTTACGTCTTTGTCTTTAAAGATTTTGATTTAAAGTTGTGTTCCAGAGATAATGTTGTATTTTATTGTCATCATTATTATTATTACCTGACAACATTTCATTTATATATATATATATATATATATGTATAAATATTATCCCTGTGTCGTAAGAGGCGACCAGGGTTGCGTCAGGAAGGGCATCCGGCGTAAAACCTGTGCCAAATCACTATGCGGATCAAACGGATGATCCGCTGTGGCGACCCCTAATGGGAGTAGCCGAAAGAAGAAGAAGATATATATGTATAAATACATGTATGGTATTGATCCAAAGTAACTGTTCAACATACAACAAAACCAATAAGATAAAATCAAATCACAAATGACTTCTGGTGTGTGCGTGCGTGCGTGCGTGCGTGCGTGCGTGCGCGCATGATAGAATTGTTATTAACAGAAAATGAAAAAAAACGATGTGTGTGATGATTGATCACTGGGCAACAAAAAAACCTTTTTGTCTGCGACTCTGGGACATGCAGGTGTTCTTGGCTAAATCTGAGCTGCTGATTTCAAATCTGGAGTCAGAATTGAACCAGCACATCAGGTTTTCAAAATCTGTATATGTATTGATGATACCCAGCATGCCATATCAGACACTTAATTATTGCAGATTACCACATTGTACATCTAATATCGGTGCTTAGTAATAACTTTCACGTCATATTCAGATAATAATGATTGATCTCTGTGTATAATGTGTAGTATACAAACCAAGAATATAAACAAGTTACAGAAAAATAAGTTAATAAAACATTAGAACATGGTAATCTTAGGAAGGGTGTAAACTTGATTGTGAAATCTGCCCCATTGTGAGTGATTCAGAAACAACACTTCAAGTTTACACACTCTTCCTTTCAATATAGTCAGCGTCGGCACTGTTCAGCCATGTTCAGAAGTGTGTGAGACACTTGCTCTTGCGCTTGTGTGTGGAATTGGTCTCCTGCTGTAGGAACCAGCAGCAATCACCCATCATATTTGTGTTGAACCGGCCTTGGTACCTAGTTTACATGACCGAAATGTCTTGGTAGAACCTTTCGCAATGCTCATCGCTTTCCTCACCCAGATTAGATGGGAAGAAATCAAGATGAGAATGCAAGAAGTGCATTTTAAGAGACATCCTGCAGCCCATTCGCTGATTGATGAGCCTTTAGCATGTTGTTCACTAATTCCACATACTGTTCAGCTCTCTGGTTCCCAGGAAAGTTCTGCACAACCAACACAAATACTTCCCATGCTGCAAACTCAAATGGGTTCAGTTTATTTTTGAACTCGGGATCACACGTCGGTTCTCAGATCTGGGGCCCAACAAAAATGCCCGATTTGAGTTTAGCATCAGTTTTCTCTGTGATATTGGAAGCTATTACCGTAGTGATCCAATGCCTTTACAAAGTTTTTCATAAGGCCAAGTTTGATGTGAAGCGGTGGAAGATGGATTTTTGTGGGTCTACCAATGGCTTATGATGCACATTCTACCTGCCAACTACACCACTGGTCTTAAGTTTTAGAACACCCCCATTTTTCCAGTTCTTACTGAAATTGAAGCAGTTCAATGTTTCAATGTACTCTGAAATTAAAGCAAAGAACAAATAAACAATTGCAGATAAAAACAGAAATCATGGAATCGTTTTGTTGAACAAAATTTCATCTCAATTTTTGACTCATCAAAGTAGCCACCTTTGGCAGATTTAACAGCCGAACATACTCGTGGCATTCTTTCTACAATGGAAATCAAATATTGTTCGGAAAGTTCTGACCCAACCCGCCAAGCACTCCGGGTTACATTATCGGACCGCCACGTGAGTACACACACACGTTTCGGCCTTGGCAGCACTACCGGTGCTGTAGTCTGCGAGTGTGGCTCACAGCATTCATTCACAGGCACTCCACACACACATTCACGGGGTCACGCATACGTGCACCCAATCGGACAGGTCTCTTCATTTAATATAAAATCCAATTCCTAAATTAAGCTCATCGTCCGCACCATGTATGCATGTGCCCACGTACCTGCTTCGCTCCAGAGTCACCTCTGTCCGGTTCGCTTCTCTCCAGTCAGTACTCATCATCGGTTCGCCACAACTCCTCTTTGGTGCCTGTCAGCTCCCATGCGGGAACCTGCTCAAAATGGTTTCCATTCCGCAACAACCCCCGTATGCTCCCTCAATGTCTCCATCACCAGGGTTTGCTCCAATTGTTGTTTCATCCGGACGAGTGATGGTCAATCAAGTCCCGCCACCACTAACATTCCTCCCTTGTGTGAATGTCCACACATCCCACTTATTGCTGCTGTCCTACTTTCCTGGCTCCATTTTCTTTTCCATTTTTGAGTCGTTCCTTCCTCTCCGAGCCTTTTTTAGGTTGTTCGTTACTTTCCAGTTTTTCCATACTCCGCTGTACTCCAACCTTGCTCTCTCCTTTAGTTAGGTCAATTTCAAATTCAATGTTCTTTTGTTCCTATCCCACCGTCTCTCTTGTTTTCCTTCTCCAATCTCGTCGTTTCTCTTCAATTGTTGATTTCCCTTTCCTGCTTCATTCGTTGTTCTTTCACTACTCTTTCTTTCACTCAATCTTTAATCTTGCTTTGGCTTCTAACTGTTCAATTCCGCCACAGTGTAGTTCCCTTAACGTTTCATTCTCCATGTCTCTCTTCTTTCCTCACTTAACATCCCAGCTTGTTTGTGAATTCCTCTCTTGCTTTGGTGTGTTCTGTGACTCAGAGCTTTTTCCCCTAATTCCTTTCTCATCTCAGCACCTCTTTCGCATTGTTCCTCCCTCATTTCGTCCATTCTCTTTCCGTATTCCCTTGCTTAAATTCCAGTTGGACGTGCCCAGTTCACTTCCCCTGAACTTCTGATTTCCAAAACCGTCTTGACTTTTCCACCAATTCTTCCTGTCCTTTGCTCCAGATATTCTCTCCTCTTTTTATCTTCTGTTTCTTAGGCTTTCTCTTATCTGATTTGCCCTGATCTTACCTCTTCCTTCAGTTGTTCCAATTTCCAAAAATCGTTCCCATTTTCCTTTCCAGCTCTATTTTCCATTCTTTTTTTCCAATTCTTCCTATCCCAGGAGTACTAATTTGCTCTTCCTCTATTCTGTTTGTACCCATTCGCTCTTTCTCTTGTTCCAACTTATCGCGTACTCTACTCTACTTTCCTCATTTCTCCATGTAGTTCCTCGACTTTTCCACCAATAGATTCCGCGTGTTTTCTAAGTCGAGAATCCGTTCTCGTTCCCATCTGGAATCTATCTTGTCTTGCCAATGCGTAGGGCTAACTCATTTTCCAGCCACCAAATTTGTTCCTGTGCATTGGCCAATTATTGTGATTCCCTCTTGCAATAATTGTTCCTGAACCTTCGTCTGGCCTGCCGTAGTGCCTCGTCCAATTTATTTGTAACTCCTCAATATAATTCTCATCACACCTCACCAGTTTCAAGGCAACCGCCAATCATGCATGAAGCTCGTTAATGTACGCGTCGTCGTCCTGCTTCGTTTGCCATGACGCATCTGTGACCATGTGGTTTGAAACCGGTGGGTGGAGCGTTCTTCGGCTGTGCGGCCCGTTATGCTGTTGTCATCAATCATCATCAATGTCATCAATACTTAACCTCTCCCGCTTCGTGTTTGCGCTGAGTGGAGCCGCGCCCCATTTTTCTTTATAATTCGAAGTTTTTACACCAAATCCGCTCAAAATAAAATCAAACCCAATTGGAATTTGCGAGCCGAGTTTTTTTTCTTTCCGCGCTCTCGTAACAATTTCGGGTGCGAAATGCACCCCCAGGGTCCAAATCTCCACTCCTTGACAAACCAGATGTTGTCGAATTTGGTGTCCTGGCAAATTTATGGAGGTGGAGGAGTTCGCATTTCCCACTCCAGACACCAATTGTTTTGTTGATTCGGTGGCGCTTAACAGCACTGCCGTCTCACGGGTGAATATCGCACGGGCTAGTTCGGCAACAGGTCTCGGGTTTCACGCGCCTAAGATCACGATACAAGTACCCCTGTGCCTTGCCAGTTGCGGGATACACCCCCACGGCTACAGACTGGGTTGATCAGAGACCGAGACGAAGTTTCTGCCAGCAATCCGTAGCCAGTTGGTTTTAAATTGACAAATTGAGCGCTTGTTCTCAGCGCGACACAAATAAATTTCAGTGCCGCAAATTTTCGATATGGAATCAGCCAGATTTAATGGGCTAAAACATCGAGGCGAACACGACACAAGCAAAGCATTATGCGATAACGTATCATTCCATCTATTAACCGCTCTTATCTAGCGGAGCTATGGATACGGGTTTCGCAGGGGAGCCCTAGCAAAATAAGCCTTAGGCCTGGACAAACATGGCATACAAGGACACGGAAGTACTTGGTGCGTTGCTCATGGACGAGAGAAAGGTTGTCGAGGCATGAATGCCGGCTCGTGACAAGCGGATGTCGCGCGATTCGAGCGCACAGGCCCGAGCATGCAGCGTGCAAAATGGCGGCGGACCGTACTCCTATCGGCACAGGCCCACGCACGCAGAGTCGGTGCGTCCAGCCCCTGTGAGGTCGACGGCACAGAGGCGCAGATCTATTGGTGTGTTCCAGCCTGCGTTTTTCACAAGGTTCCAGTATTTGCAAATCCAGGCCGTGCCTGCTACACCAAATTTAGGCAAATCTGGGTGTTGGACTCTGCAGGTGGATCGATGATGAAAAAGACGTTGGTTGAGCTGGTGCAGCGAGTAAGGACAGTCAGAGGCTTTTGGTGTTAGATTCAGGATGAACCTGAGGATGACCTGCATAACTGATCCCATGGGCAAGGAGGAACAGCTGGTCAAGTGACTCCTCATAAAGCAGATCGCAGACAGGAAAAAGCAGTTCCTCTTGCCTTTCAGGGCGGCTTTTTGGAGCACCTCGGGGACACGTGATTGGTCCATCGTTCAGTTTGCCAGCAGCTCTCCGCCAATGGTTGCTGGCACTGTCTTGTTGGACTGGCTCTGTCAGGGCGCTGAGGTGGAAGGGGCGTGTGGTGGTTAAGGAGCGGGAAAGGAAAAGAAGGCGGCCCTCGGTACACCACCACTGTATGTGAACACTGGACTGCCTGCTACACTTCCAACACACATTTACGTCCGTTTACCAAAACAACCTGGCTGAACATGGCATTTACGGGGGGGCGATCTGCGGCCTAATCCTATATTTAATAACCCACTAAGGCCCATTTCTGCAACAGTATATTGCTATCATAACGGTGAGAAAAAGACCCAATTAACAAAGGAAAGACAAGACAGACCATTTTAACCCTTAAAAGTGAAGCGTCTTTCCTTCAGAGAAATTTTTGCAAAGGAAGCCAAGGTGTCAGTGAGTGCAGTTTCCTACACCAATCAAAAGGCACTTGGAAACTGGAGGAAACTCTGACAGGGAGATGGTCTGCAGACCAAAAGCCACACCACAATTCAAGAAGACAAGTTTCTGAGAGTCAACAGCTTGCAGTGATCGGCGAACTCACAGACAGCAGCCTTCAAGCACAGCTTAACATGGTCGAAGTAAGGAAGTCTCAGTTTCAACTGTGAAAGAAGACTTCGAAGCTGCAGGTTTGACAGGTCGTAGAGTGGCAGTTAATAAAGCCATTGCTAACATGGCAAAATAAGAAAAAGAGGCTTGCCTAGCAATGAAGCACCACCAGTGGACGACTTTGCCAAACTGGAAGTCTTCTGGAACGATGAATCAAAATTTGACAATCTTCGCGTTCATCACGCAGGGTTTTTGTACGCCGTTATAGGCGAAAGGGATGGTTCCTCAGTGTTGTCGACACCAACTGTCAAACAGTGCGATGATTAAGAGTGATGATTCTGGGGCTCTTTTTGCTGATCCCAGATTCGTCGACTTGCACAGCAGTGACTGGCACCCTGAACAAAAGGGCTACCACAGCATTTTTCCAGGCACATGCAATACTTCTGTCTATGCCTAGTTGGTCAGGAGTTCATCCTACAGCAAAGATTAGACCCAAACATACGCTCCAGGGCTATGTCAGAAACTACCTCAGAAGAAAAGAACAAGGACAGTTAGGCTTCAAATCATGAATTGAACCAGCCAGTCCTCCAGCTTAAACCCCGTCGAAGCTGGTTGGGATAACTGCGACAGAAGGTGAAAGCAAAGCAACCTACAAGTGCAACACATTTGTGGGAACCTCTGCAACAGTGTTGGGGAAG
>CM068953.1:1215714-1225991 GCA_035128595.1 Eptatretus atami
TTTTTTTTTTGATATTTTTGTTATGTCGGTTGATTCTCGGCGTGTAGTGACTGGAGCGTTCTTTGGCGTTTGCGAGACGGAGCGGGTTTACGTTGACGGCGTGGAGACGTGAGCGGCTTGACGTCGTGGAAGACGGTAGCGGTGTATTTTTTTTTTTTTCTTGACTGGCGTTGGTAGACGGTACGCGGCCTTAATTTAGACGGCTGGAGACAGTGCTGATAGACTCTCGGCTTTTTTTCTTTTTTTTTTTTTTTCTTTTTATTTTTTTTTTTTTTTTTTTTTTGTTTTTTTTTCTCTAGTTATTTTAAGTGGTAGATGGGCGGGACTACGCGTGTTGATGTGAATGGCGTGGGCTGGGACTTGCTTGTTGGTGTACGGGAGACTTATGTGAGTGCTCGCGTGTACGATTCGTTTTTGCGGCGTTGGAGTAGGGCTTCTTTTTTTTATTGACTGGCGCGTGGAGTGTGTGGCGCTGAGAAGGGTTTTGATTTGCGGCGTGGAGAGGGTTTGCGGCCGTTGGTGAAGAGGGGGCGGCGCGTTTGAGAGGTAATTGGCAGGGGCTGCTATATGATTGGGTCTTGACATGGTAATGGAGATCGGTAGCGGATGGCTCGGCTCCTTTTGAGATCGGTCAGCGTTGGTTAGGTTATTGTAACTCGTAGCTGACTCCGGTCGTGGTAGTTTATGTTAGCGGATAGACCGTGTACGTTGGAGACGGTTATACTGGTCTGACGGCCTGGAGAGGGCGGATGATGTGCAGAGAAATCAGCGACGTTACCCTTTGTCCTGGCGATCTTCGTTTACCCTCTCGGGTGTAGCGATCTTGGACTCTTCGCTGTTGTCTTGTGAGAACTCTTTCCGGACCGAGTCCGTTTCCTCCATCGGATTTTGATTACTCGTTGTTTGGGGATTCCTTCCGGTGTGTTGGGTTAGTGTTAGGTTCTCTCTGTGCTCCTCATCCGGAGTAAATCTCTAGAATTCATGATGTGCACAGTTAATCGTTGTTAGAGTAACTACACTGTAAAGTAAAGTTGTATTGAGATGAATTAATGTCAGTTCTCTTTGACTAGTTTAGTCAGTCTCCAACATAGTTTTAATGCATGTTTCGAACTAAACATGGGGTTGAGTTGTAAGACATGTGCTCTGTCTTAGTTTGAACCTTAAATACGAGTAATACATTCTTTAAATTTCTCAATCCTCATGAATTCGCGCCACAGATCTACGAACGTTCTGTAAACACATTCTGGGTTTTTGTTTTTATAAAACTAAAATACGTACAAGAAAATTCCTGATCGAACCCCCAATTGATGAACCTACGGCTTCGTTATTGTAACTCCTTGAAACCACACACCTGGGACTATCAGATTTTTCTCTTTTTACTCATAATGCTGTTCTGCGGTATAACTCGTTTCATTTTTAAAATTTTAATTTCTTCACGTTGGATTCGTCGTTTCTGATGCCGTATTGGGTAACATAATGTTATATGATCGACCTTAGCATGGGTTATCGCTGATATCTGTGTATCGGGAACGTGGATATCACGGTTTTTTCTGTACCTGTTTCACCAATTTCATATAAGTATTTTTTAATCTCAGTCAGTTGGTACCTGGCTTATTTGGATGGTCCTGTTTCTTCATCCTCAAATGATTAATTTTTGAGGTGTTTTGTTTTGGTTATTGTTCTCGAACGGATATATTTTGTTATATGAGTCTTGAAGTGATTGATGTTGACCGTCTGACATCATGAATATCAGTTGACCAATATAGCTACATGGTTGGTTCCGCCAGTTGTCTTTCGAGTTTAAGTTTCAACATGCCCCTGACATCGTAAGTAGTGTGACCCTTCCTACTACAATGTGTTGATAATGTCTGATAAGAGGAAAAATTATAAATTTTAAAAGAGTTATAACTCGTTGTTTTAGATCTATAAAACGGGTACAACAATCATCTTTTTTTTAAAAAAAATATATAATTATGTATAAATACTTTTACACTTGGGTAAGTGCTCTGTCTAATAGAGTCTGATGGCCTGTTTGGATTCTCGACGTCTTTAAACTTAAGAGATTTAAGATACGAGCTTGTTTGGTCTAATCCTAGATCAATCCCTGATTCAACCTATTTTTTACTTTCCCAATTCTCTTTTGTCTCACCAAACTTTTTGAGATGCTTTTGTAATTTCACAGTACAATAGACAGTTATAGGTGATAACATGCATACTGTGTATACCATCCTTTCAAAAGGTGGCGCGTTAGAACTTCAACCAACCGATAACTATCAACTAAAAGATGTGTGAGCGTAGTAGGGGAACAGAAAATCCATAATTGAACTTGCGAAAAAAAAGGGAGTTGGGTCTTAGGGGGACATGCGGTTTCATAATTAAATGGGTAGAAAAGATCATGAGTAATGGTGATCGGGGTGCTGTGATGAACAGGCAGGCTTCTTTGAAGCCTTGTATGTGTGTAATATAAGGGATACTTGATCATGACTGGGAAGTTTTGGTTCTATAGGTTGAGAGAAAGTAAAACGTATTGTGTTGTGCAGTTGAGAGGTTGAGCCTTAATGTTGGGTGCTTCAACAAGGAGAGGGTTATCTGCAGACCTTGTGCACCTCGGCAGAAACCTGGGTTTAGATAAGAACCGGTACAGATCCAAGAGAGTGGTTTTTCATGACCACAAGAATAGAGCATTGATATTGCATAACCTCACCTACTATATGTTTCTTTGGAGTGTGTGTACAGGTGTGTTAATAAGACCACCGTAATAAAATAGAATTGCCACTTTATAAATGCTTGGCAGTGGATGACGTGGGTAAGTACAAGATACGTCCCGCTTTTTTGATTCGTTGTACTCCTGACACTCACTGACCCTGACCATGACGTTATTATTCAATTTAATCAGAATGGGATTAAAAATATATGTGAATTTTTCAAATTCAATGAAGACCAAATTAGGTTTAAGTTCCTGCATTTGAGGAGTTAATCATAATAGGAACGTCGTCATAGTAAAAGCATCATATGAAGTCTCATCAGGTAGAACTCGTTTGATAGGATGCGGGTTTTCAGCTGCTTATCTTTCTTATCCTCCTCGAACATCCCTGATCCTAGCACAGCCAAGTGAGCCTGATTCAAAAAATTAAAATAATTTTAAAAACCGAGATCAAAAAAACTAAATAAGTGCTGGCCTGACCAGACTATTTGTTGAATTCCGATCTCAGATTTGAAATTTAAAAACATTTTATTTCCCCTCACTGAACTTCTCTATTTCAATTTTCTTGATAGTTTCTTTCTTTGATCGATGAAGCAGTTTTTTTGAGTTAATAGTTTTTTTTAAAGTTTCTTTCTGTTTCAAGTCCATATTGGTGGCTTTTCTCAAATCCATGTGATCCCTATTTAATTATTCTAATTGAACAC
Organism: Eptatretus atami; assembly: GCA_035128595.1. NCBI lineage: Eukaryota > Metazoa > Chordata > Myxini > Myxiniformes > Myxinidae > Eptatretus > Eptatretus atami. The sequence goes on from CM068953.1 coordinate 1,219,123, forward strand.
TTCCTTGTTTTTTATCTCCCGAAGGTCTTGTATGGAAGTGTTGTTTAAGTTTTCTCCCTCGATTCTGTTCCAGTCGTTCTGTTTTGAGAAGGTGTTAAGGTTTCAAATAATCAATAATGCAATTTATTAGTATTAAAAAAGATAGAACATTTAGGTTTTGGCTTATCCCCTCTGGCTCTCTCTCTGGGGAGAATTTCATATCCTTTGATGTGAGTTTGAAGTCACGTTAGGTGGAATCAGTCAAAATTGTTATGAATCCAATGTTAATCCGAAATTCTACTTTTGCTGGTAGCATACCCCTCTCCATTTTCCCTTTGACTCTCCTATATTCTCTTAATATTGTTTTTTAACAATTACAATCTCGTGTGGGTGCTGATGTTATAGTGGTCATTTTTTCATCGTATAATTGTGCTAGAGTTTTAAAAGGCATAATACCTTCTATTAGAGGGAGGTGGGCTTTGGTACCCTTGTACGGCGCAATACATTATTTAATTTATATACTCGTAAAATCGGGGCTCCCTAGTGGTTTATTAATATAGGATTAGCCACAGATTGCCCCTCCTAAATGCTATGTTCTTATGCTCAGGTTGTTGGTAATCGACATTTTAAATTTGTCTTTGTGTCGGAATGTGTTAGCAGTCTTGTTTTCTCTTGGTTTTTTTTCGAGTTTGGTTCCTATCTCAGTTGGTGTGTGTTCCGAGATGCACCTTCTTTTCCTTCTCTCCCTTTATCCGCCCCCAACCCAGGCGCCCTGACAGAGTTTCAACAATGTCGTGTCAGCAATACCCTATTTGGCGGTAGATCTGCTGGCAAACACAGACCTTGGACCAATCATTGTTGCTCTCGAAATGTGGTCCTAAAAAGCTCCGCTCACCTAAGGCTTCAAGACTCGAACTGCTTTTTTTTCCTGTCTGCGATCTGTCTTTATTGAGGTGAGTCACTGACCAGTCTCTGTTTCCTCCTTTTCCTATTCGGATTTCCCAGTATGCCAGTCTCCCCATAGGTGTTCATTCCTGGATATCCAACTCACTCTCAGACTTCTGACTTGCTCCTTACTCCCTGCACAAGCTCGACCACGTCTTTTTTTTTCCCATCGATCCACCTGCATGAGTCCAATACTTCAATGTATTTGGTATTCCTATATTGTTGTACAGGCTATTCCTGGAATCTGCATTATCTTGGACCTTGTGATAAATCAGCTGGAACACACCATAGATCTCACTCTCTTTTTGTTGCCGTTGACCTTTCACTCAGGAGTTCTGAATTTTCGCTCCGACGCTGCTTATGCGTGGCTGGGTCCAATAGTGTGGACGTTCGCCGCTTTTTGTCACGTGCGTTGCGTGTAGTGGGCCGATATTTGACGGATCGTCGCTCGCCATTTGTCCACTGCTGTCGTTCGCGTGGGCTGGGCGCTCGTATATCCTGGCGGACAATTCGTGCTTGTCCTCATCCGCTTATCGTGCCTTCCAACCCACCTTTCTTCTCGTCCATATTTGAGGCTACCACTCCATTATTCCTTGTCTTGTATGCTTGTTGTCCAGGGCTTAAGGCTTATTTCTTAGTGGCTCCTCTCTCCTCTTGCGATAACACGTTATCCGTAGTCCCTATGATAATGTCGGGTTAGAGATTAATATTATCTAGATATTTTATTCATGCGAATGCTTGCTTTTTGTTCGTGTTTCCCGATGTTTCCCCATTTTTATAATCTTGGCTGATTCACCATTACGAAATTTTTTGCTTCGTTACTGAATTTTATCCGTGATTTTTGTCGTGCTTTCAATTCGTCTCTCAATGTTTTTATTAAAACTCAACAATTGGCTACAGTATTGCAGTGTACCTAGAACTTTTCGCTTTCGGTTCTCTGATTCTAAGCCCATGTCTGTTAGCTCTGGTGTTGTATATTTCCCTCATTTGGCACGGCAACAGGTTTAGTTGGTACTTGGGTATATTCGTAAGAGGCTTAGCGCGTTTGAGCTCACTTGAGACCGATTTGTTTGTCCGAACTCTAGCCGAGGCTCGAACTATTGCTCTGTCGTGTGCGTGAAATTCACAAATCATTCATCTCAGGTTCCCGTCGAGTTATTCTTTATTTCGAATAGAGTAATGTGAGATAATAATACATAGTGAGAATCCGCACAACTAAACTAATTTTAATAGGGGTAATTATTTTGTAACACCTAGGTTTTGGTTTCCTGGCGTGTGATAATCTTTTTAGTAGTCCTTTTTTCTGGTTAAATTTTCTTTATTCTTTGTATTAAAATCATTCGCAAACACCAGGTTCACTTTTCGTAACAACCGTCATTCCCCTCAACGGGTGACAATCAACGAATTCCGTCTAGTTTCATCCTCTTGCCTCCTACCTGTTCTATTCACCCTCTCTCATGATGCGTTGTCTCCATCTCAGTGCTATCGTTTCGAGCATTTTTATTTACCTAATTCGAGATTATTACACATATGGAATTTTGCCCCAATACATTCTAGTTGTGATGTCATTAACAGTGAGTTCGAGAGCTTGTGCGAGGCGTTGAGGGAGGTGGTGAATCAAGTTTTGGTGGTGAATAGAGTGGGCCGCAGCCCGGGCCATACGAGACGTTGAGAGTGTCATAGGGCTTGAACGAAGTAAATTTTGTTTAAGCAGAAAGATTCAATTATAAAGGGTCGTGCAGTACGCTCATTTTCCGAGTTGATTGGGCGCATGTCGAATTCGCCGTGTACAGTGTAGAGTGAATGACGCGTGCGTTGCTAAGCTGGCAACTCCGTCGGCGGAGATGTCGGACTAAGGTCGCCTTTTTGGTGCCTTTATGATTAGTGGTCTACTGTGAGAGCCAGTCGGAGAGAGTGCTGAGCCAAGTGGTGAGAGTGCGGCGTCCGGCGGGAAGACTGAGGAGCGTTCGTGGGAGTTGCCGTGAGGTTTCCTTGCCAGCATGCTCTGGTTGGGTTTTCCAGCGAGTGTTTTTTCAGAGTTTGGGCTGGAGTGCCAGTCGTGGTAACCTGTGGACGACTCGTGTTTGATCGGACAGCGGCGGAGCTGGTGGTCCAGGTGCGAAATCCCTGAGGCGGGTTTTTCGTATGGACGTTCGCTGATGTTAGGTGGTGGACGTGGTCACACAAGAACATCTTCAAACTCTATAATAGCAAGGACCGTTTTCACTCTCGAAAGCATCGTCGTCCGGCCTAGGCCCGATCCATAATGTGTCCGCGACGGAATAAGCCGTTCCACCAGGTAGAACCATAGCAGTTACGTCAAACACCGCTTAGCACTATGTCTGCTTGTAAGTCCGCTTCTTGTTCTTTTTTGCTATCAATTTGCGACTGGGCGCGTGTTTTGCGACATGTGTACAGGGACCGAGTCTCAGATATGATACACCATGGGTTTATGGTCTCAGACCCGAAGGCCTTCGAGCCGTTTCACCGGGGCGGCCATGTGGCTAACCTCACTGGTAAAACCTTACTCAGAGTCTATTCATTTCAAATCCAAGGCTCCTAGTATATAGCCATACTCTTTAAATTCCGAATTCTATTTCCCTTTTTCCTACGATGTTGGTTGATTATGTGAGGCTGTCTTTTAGTTATTTTATTTTTATTGTTCGAGGTATAAAAGGCTCACGGTCCCATTTCTTTTTCTGTCGTTTTGGTTATGTAAGTTCTTGTGTCTGTGAGTAGTGCTCTTGTTTCTTGTATAATGTTAGCTAAAATTGTATAAGATATATTAGTTGACTTATCTGTACAATAATTAAATAATTACAATAAAAATACGCTCGTTTGATCTCGTGTCAAGGTGTTCACTCCAGGATCCCGCATCCCTCACCAAAATTTTAACATATACTGTCTCTGACGTGTGTCATTAACCAATATTACAAAGAATGCTCTCCAGTTGATTCTAAAATGTAATCTAAGACACTCCCTCGTCCATAACGCTCTCGACGTAATATTCTGTCACCATACCACAGTGATGCACATGTATCCCCAAGACCCTCGGGTGAAAACATAACCTGCGCTCCCCACCTGTCGTCCGGTGTGCGGAAATTTTAGCAGGCTGTTAAGGGTAAACCCGAATATATAATGTATTAACGCGTATTATCACGGGGTCAATTTTGGTCCCGACGGGACCCCCACCATCTGTGGGCTTTTCTCGAATGGGCTCTCCTTGCTGAGCTGCGAGGCGACAAATGGCCGCTTCGCCGGTCAAGTGATATTCCCGTTACAATTGGCAGAACTCCGCCACCCGTGCGGAGCAACTATTAGTGTGGCCTGTATCTGGAAATCTCCGCAGCGTATTGACGAAACTTTTGCTGGCCTTGTGGTCTGGTGGTAAGACGTTGCCATGAGTTTTGCAGTTGTGAATATAATCGGCCGGCCAAAGTGGCATCACTGCTTCCTGTGGGCTACAACATGTGCAGCCGCGTTATGCCAATAGGTGCTAGTATAATTATGGTATATATCTTCGATCCTTTGTTTTCCTGCTCGGGTGTTGCCGTACCTTGGCAGTGTATATGAAAAACAATATACTTCAAGTGGATTGCCCAACGAGGAGCGGGTTAGAGCGCTTGAAAGCGGTATCCTCCCTGATCTATTTCGGGCCCTGTGAATAAAAATCTCGCTGGCCCATTTAGATATAAGCACAATCGAAATGACTAAGGAATCACTCCAGATCAGAATGAAGAAACGGCTCTTGTGGACCAGAAATGGATCTTTACGCACAAAAGTAATACTAAGCGACTTTTGCAAGAATGTGACCGCGTCTCAATCTATGGGTATATGTGCGCCTGTGAGTTTTTCCGACAAAGCTTGCCCCAGAACATAAGGCTAGATATCGCTGCTTTCTATCAACTCTTGCGGTGAGAGGAAGCTAGGAGATCTCATTCATAATCTGCGCGGGCTTGGGCGTAACAGTTCCTTAGCATTACTTCTTGAAAATGGTAGTAGGGCCTGTAATAGTGGCGCGCCTGTTCGGCTGGACGTGGGCAGTTCAGTTTGTCAACAACCAGGCTTTAACAAGATTTACAATTAGCGGTTCACGCTAGTTCGGAAAACGAAAGATGAGTCTTCTGTCTGTCTTCTGTTAGGACTTTGACCAGTGAAAACTTTGTGAAACAACAGGTTGGAATTGACCAAGAACGGACCCGTTGATTCGCGTTGATCCTCGATCCTAGTCGAAGCCCCACACAGCCACCGACGTATCCTCAATACCTCAAAGCGAAGTGTGTCATAATACTTGATTCCACCCACAGTTCCGCCAATGGATGATCTCGTGCACCACATACACTCCCTCTTTACCTCTCCCATAGTTATCCACACGTTATTTCGACCATCGGCCGCTCGTGCACAACCGCCGCATAACCCTCGCCCATCTCCCACAGGAATCCGTTCTCGGGTGTCTCCCAGGCATCCGCCGTCCTCTCGCGCGCGACGGTTCGATCCGCCGGGATGATTGGACCTGGGGTGTCAACTCTCCAGCCGACCGCCGTCTCCCAAGAGCACTAGTCCGCGGTTATCTCGACAGGCATCGCCGCGCGGTTCCCAGTGTTCCACACAACACAACTTAAACTCCTCCTATATACCAATATACACACACACCAATGTGCAAAACGTCTCAGCCTCACTCCCATGTGTGCGTGTTAAATGTACCACCCGGCGATTGTGTATTTTCACTCTTAGCCCGGCAATAACAGCTATTTCGACGCCGATGCGTTAGACCAAAAACTTACTCTTCGTCAATCATTACAACCTAAATAGCAATAATAACAAGTCATCTGCGCGTGCGACTTAGTGCTCCCGCTCAATCTTGCCATTCTACTCTCTCTTAGGCGGCGCCTCCACACTGCATTCGGTCATCCTTTTCAAACTTCTTTTCAGCGCCAACACCGAAGTGGGAACTTCACCGCGAACCTATGCTCGTAGCTACTTCATTGCTCTCACCCAGCTGCAACCCCTTCTTATCTACATCTTATTCCACCACCTCACCCCAATGCCCTTCACTCTGATCATAAATCTCCTACTCTTCACTGATTACGTTTCACCTGCAATGCAACAGCGCCATGACAGCGGGGGTCTCTGAAACACACCTCGGCCACAACACCGCGCGACAGCACGAAGGAGAGATACCTCTCTCAGCATCCACACATGCTGTGGTTGCAAATGACGTCACGTCTGAGTGTCTACTCAGCATGCCTGCATATTTGGGCAAAAATGAGACTGCAAAGGCCATAGGACTTGAACACCACAAGTGTCCCCTTAAACTTGCCTCGCAGCAAACAATTCTATGACTCCAACGTAAGTGATGGAAGTTGCAATTATATCACACGGTACAAATTAACACTCGTGATGGATGCTGGTGTAGAATGTGACTGTCTAAGTTGGATTGTGTGCTCCGAGATGAAAGATCATTTGTTTGACTAAGAATCAATGGGTTTGCAGTAAGATGTGTATGAGACATTTATAAATGAGGAGGTGCAAAACTAAAATTGGACAAGGCACTACTGCAGGAGCACCAGGGGTTCAGGAAAAAATATAGGGACGCTGGAGAGTTCCCAATGTGCAAGGGAATCACCAACAGATGAAAACGGAGATGGCAACTGCCGCAGGAACAGATTCCTCGGTGGATTGGAATGAGTGAAAGTCCTGGATGCATTGCAAGAGCAAGGACAGTTCCAGGCCATGCGGAACCGGACCGAACCCGCAGCGAATAGCGGGACCTAAAATCATCGACTTGGAAAAACACCAGGAGAGGGGCAAAACACGCGGAATCTATTGGTGGAAAAAGTCGAGGAACTACATGGAGAAATGAGGAAAGTAGAGTAGAGTACCGATAAGTTGGAACAAGAGAAGAGCGAACTGTACAAAAGAATAGAGGAAGAGCAAATTAGTAA
>CM068953.1:1228181-1240842 GCA_035128595.1 Eptatretus atami
GAAAGATGTGCTGTGAGCCCACACTCCAGACTACAGCACGCGGTATGTGCTGCCAAGGCCGAAACTGTGTGTGTACTCACGTGGCGGTCGAAATGTAACCCGGGAGTGGCTTGGCGGTGGTCAGTACGCAGGCCAAGGTTGAAGTGTGGGCAGTCAACAACATAACGCTGGAATGTGTGGAGCCTGCTGTGTGTGGGAGTCCTGAGCGTGGGAATGAGTGGTGACGTCGGAAATAGGTTAGAGGTGCAAGGGAAATAGAAATGCCACCAGGACAGAACTTGACACAGGGGAACGGAAACCATAATGGACAGCTCCGCATGGGTTCTTACAGAGTTAGAGGTGCTGCATCCAGGAGCAGGCTTTGAAATTGGATTTTAATTCTCTCTCAGCCTCACAGGAACTTCGGGTTAGAGCGCAGATGAACAACTGAAGGACCACCGGTTCCCACAGCATGCGTCATGGCAAACAAGCATGCGTTATCGTTATCGCGATAAGGGCAGTATGGAGGTGATAGGACGCAAGCGGCACTGGCATGTCACATGCTCCCGTACCCATTTTAGAACAGGAAAGGGGCCCAGCAGCGACACCGCCATGTCACTTGGTCTTCAAAACCTCTCTGAGGACACGAGGGGTTCGGCTCGCTGAGTGGGGTTTTATCTGTCTTCAGGGAGTTAAAGAGAAGAGGGGGAGGCCGCTCCCCCGATTGGGGTTTACCTGATTTCCGCGAACCCTGGAGAAGAGGAGGGGTGGACCACAACCCCAAATGAGACGTGACCCTTTGAGCCCGTGGCGGAAAGGCGGCGGGTCATGTAATGGGTAATGAGGGATTCGTTCCTCACTCCTTCCAATGAGCCAAAGAAGCAGGCCACATTGGGATGTAAAATTTTGATTGAAAATTATATCGAGAAGTGATTGCAAATTGAGAGACTGACAGAAGGATAAGAGTGGCACGAGTGGATTGGGTGATTATTAGAAAGAAAAAAAAATAGAGGAGACATGACAGGCAGAGCGTTAACACACCTGAAACAAGTGGATGACAAAGAGTGGCTTGTTTGAGGAAAGACTGAAATGCCTGGTTAGAACCATGCAGAGGTTCCATGGGCTTGTGAAGAGATTTTGATGTTTTGTTTAAATTGTTGGAAATAAACGATTAGGGCAGTATGGAGGAGGCCAGCGGACGATGGACGTAGTGACAAATTGATTGGGGTTTGATAATAAAGTGTATCAGTTAAATTTGATGACCAGTGGGATCCGAAGGACTGGTGTGTTTTTGGTTTTAACATAAAAAAAGTGAAAGGTGTTGGAATGGTGTTGTGGACTGGGTGTGTGGCACTGTGGAATGAATGACTAAAGTGTTTGGGGTGAATTGGCATGTTTGTGCGAATGAGGAGAGTGAGTGCGAACAACTTACCCTGTCGGTCGGAGTGTCCTAACCAAGTTAGTGTAGGTTAGGGGGACTTAGAGGATTTGGACATGGATTCCTGGCTGCTGTTCCATGTGCAGGAGGGACTGCTCAGGGTAGGTGCAGGCAGGGTAATGGTGGTACTGGCTGGAGTGTGACATGGTATTGGAATTGGTGAGTCGGAGAGAGGGCACCAAGGGCTTTGGGGCTCCTGGCAGGTGAAGGCTGCCAGAGATGCCAGGAGAGCACAGTAGGTTTTAGTGCCAGGAGAGCACAGTAGGTTTTTAGTGCAGGAGAGCACAGTGTATGAGGGCACAGTATGGCGAGAGCGCCACCCCTTATTTAGGAGCGCCAGAAGCACGCTCAGGTGAACCCCGAGTCGCTGGGTGTCCCCCATCCCCGATTGGAAGCAGGCAAAGAGGCCTGGTAAGTCAGACACTCCCAGCCAGCGAGTTATGCTGGCACCACCAAATGAAAAAAAGACAAATAAGGGCCTTCCCAGGTTTAAAAAATGGAACAGTGGTGCCAGGTGGGGAAAATTGGTCATTAGGATCATTCTAGCCATAGCAGGGTTTGTTTCATTGTTTAGAGTAAAAGTAAATGGTTAGGTTCGATGAACTCTCCTCCACACCATTCATGTGTGACACCTGGTACGAGTAGTGTTGATGGGAAAATTTGTTAACAAGGGCAGGCTAGGTCACCCTCTCCAAGTGCCAGAGAGCCACCAGTGTGTCATAGCAACACACCACGAAGATAACATTGATGAAGAAACACACCATCCTGTCTGCTAAAAAGTGAAAGGCAATACCAAAACAAGTCCTGCCAAAACAAGTCAGGCAAGGAAAGGTTAAGGGTACTCCAATCTCACCTGGTCTGAGGTCATCACACCCACTTGCGCCTCAAGAACGCCTCCAACTGCATTTGCTTACCATCGATTTCACCGTGCCACGATTGCTGTGCCACCTGCTGTCCAATGCAGGGCTTGTTGCCTGCTGCTGCTCGTGAGTAGGCCATTGCGGCCGAGAAATCATTTTGTGGGCCATATGGGCCGAAGTCATTTTTGTGGGCCATTGAGGCCAAAGTGGCTTTTGTGGGACGTTGCGGCCGAAGATTCATGCCATTTTGTGGGCTCAGTGGGCCGAAGAACTCTTGTGAGATTAGGCCACTGGGCCGACTGAACTCACCTGGTGAGAGACCAATAGGGCCACGAAGTGAGGAAACCTCAGGGGTGAATAGACAATACTGCCAGGAGGGGGCATGAAGGAGCGAACACGTTAGGGAACTTTGAACCTTTGAATGTTCTGCTCCTATGTAAATATTGGTGTTAAAAGTAAAATTGAATGCCCTCCGCAAATCCATAATTAGAATGTTAAGTATTGTGCGTAGAGTGTGAATTTGTTTGTTAGATTAGTGATCTGACATACTAGGATAGGGACATGCCAATCTTACTGTGACACTTTGGTTTTTGAGTTAAGTGCTTCCAATATTGTGGGTTAGAGTAAATGGGAGATTTCTGCTGTACGTTAACAGGGCCATTACCGTGGGCTGCCCCAAATGGAGGCTGGGAGAAAGGTGGGGGTAGTGTTGCGAAAATGGGCCTTAGTGGGTTATTAAATATAGGATTAGCCCATCCCCCCCTTAAGTGCATGTTTAGCCAGGTTGTTTGGTAATCGGACGTAAGTGTGTGTCGGAAGGTGTAGCAGGAGTCCAGTGTTCATACAGTGGTGGTGTACCGAAAGGCACCTTCTTTTTCCTTCCCGCTCTTAACCACGCCCCACTCAGCGCCCTGACAGAGCCAGTCAACAAGACGTGCCAGCAACCCATTGGCGGAGAGCTGCTGCAAACTCGAACGATGGACCAATCACGTGTCCCGGAGGTGCTCCAAAAAGCCCGCCCGAAAGGCAAGAGGAACTGCTTTTTCCTGTCTGCGATCTGCTTTATGAGGAGTCACTTGACCAGCTGTTCTCCTTGGCCATGGATCCAGCATGCAGGTCATCCCCAGGTTATCCTGAATCCAACCACAAAGCCTCTGACTGTCCTTACTCCCTGCACAGCTCGACCACGTCTTTTCATCCCATCGATCCACCTGCAGAGTCCAACACCCAGATTTGGCCTAATCTGATGTACAGGCCAGGCCTGGATTTGCATACTGGACCTTGTGAAAACCAGCTGGAACACACCATAGATCTCGCTCTCTTGTGTCGTCGACCTCACAGGGGCTGGACGCACCGACTCTGCGTGTGTGGGCTGTGCCGATAGGAGTACGTCGCCGCCATTTTGCCACGCTGCATGCTCGGCTGTGCGCTCGAATCCGGCGACATCGCTTGTCACGAGCCGCATTCGTGCCTTCGACACCTCTCCTCTCGTCCATGAGGCACCACCAAGTACTCCGTGTCTTGTATGCATGTTGTCCAGGCCTAAGGCTTATTTTGCTAGGGCTCCCCTGGAAACCCGTATCCGTAGCTCCCTAATAAGAGCGGGTTATAGATGAATGATAACGTTATCGCGAATGCTTTGCTTGTGTCGTGTTCCCCGATGTTTCCCCATTAAATCTGGCTGATTCATAGGAAATTTGCGCACTGAATTTATTTGTGTCGTGCTGAAATCGATTTGTTATTTAAAACCAAACTGGCTACGGATTGCGGCAGACTTCGCTCGGTCTCTGATCAAACCCAGTCTGTAGCCGTGGGGCTATCCCAACTGGCAAGGCACAGGGGTACTTTGGTATCGTGATCTGAGGCGCGTGACCCGAGACCTGTGCCGAACTAGCCGGCAATATAACCCCTGAGACGGCAGTGCTGTTAAGCTCTACGAATCAACAATCCTACTTCCTGCAGTGCAATATTTGTCCAAATAATGCTTCAGGAGGGAGAGCAACACAGTCTGTTCCAACACTGCTTTTATCAGACAGAGTTTGTAACTCATCAACAAAAGTTGGGAAACCTGTAGGAATTGTTTGCATCAACTTTCAAGGCTTAATTTACTTCCATTGCTGCAGAACACTGCAGTTGCTAACCATTACTTGTTTCCTTAAAAGGGCCTTTTTTAACAACTCTGAAATTTACATTATTTTTCAGTTCTTAGTAACCTAAACTTTTTTTTAACCTCTGGCAGTTTACCGCTTAGTTTGATCACTTCAGGTTATTCACTGAACTTGAACTGCTTAAATTTCAGTAAAAACTGGAAAAATGGGGGTGTTCTAAAACTTTTGACCGGTAGTGATGTGTACATGCTTTTCATTTGAAGTGCATTCTCAAGCTCTTTTTAGGATAAATAATATTCTACAACAGTTGTGTTGCTATAATTGAAACAAAAAATCCCCAAAATACAAATTTATGATCACTCAAAATCACCCACCAGGGCAAGCTACTGTAATTGGACCATATGTATAACTGAAAATCCTGACGTGCTGAGAAAATTCTGACTTCAGAATCAGGATACTCGACTTTGTCTGGAACATACGTTTCCACCCCAGTAGCAAAATCTTTGTTGTCCAGTGTAATTATTTTGGTGATGCTTCTCCCACTTGTTTGTCATTACATTTTTGTGGAAAATCCATTTCAGTTTCTTATCTATTACCTCCGCCACTGAAGGTGAAAGAAGTTATGGTTTCACCCCTTTCTGTCTGTCTGTTTGTCTGTGTACAGGATATCTCATAAAGTTGTAGACAGATCTGCATGAAATTTTGTGGACAGGTTGGGTGTGTGACAAGGATGAACTGATTAGATTTTGGTGAAGATCCGGATCAGACTACTACAATTTTAAAAGTGATTCTTCACCATTGAGAGATCGGGCGAAACTGATATATATATCTCGTATCTCAAATATAGCACGATATAGCACGATATCTCAAAAAGTTGTGGACGGATTCGGATGAAACTTGGTGGACATGTTGGGTGTGTGACCATGACATATTGATTCGATTTTTCGTGAAGATCTGGATACGAGAATTATTTAATTTTTCAAGTGATTCTTCACCATTGAGAGATCGGGCCAAAAACGTATGGTACTGTATAGCATGATATTTCAAAAATGTATTGGGCCTGATATGTTCTCGTGGATCAGACATTGCATGGCGGAGGTATGCCCTGTGCCGGATTATATATATATATATAATATATATATATATATAATATATATATATATATATATATATCATAACCTAAACGTAAATGAGGAGAAGTTTAGGTTCCACACCACATGATCTATGGCATTGAAAATTAGCACTCTGCCCAGGATTGGTAGAGGATCACGTTTGTGAAGTTTCGTCTTGATCGAATAAGGTTCATTTTTCTATCCAGTATGGCTGCCAGACCAAGTGACCTATGTCATCATTTCAGTGTATGCAGCAATGGTGGTAGATGATATTTGCCAAATTTCACTTCGATTAGATAAGCGGTTCCAGAGAAAACATTATTTAATATTTTTCTTCAATCCAATATGGCTGCCGAACCACATGACCTATCAATTATTTTTTATGACCCTCGTATCCCCAAGTCATGAGGAACATGTCTGTAAAGTTTCACTCAATCTGTTCAGATGTTCTGGAGAAGAAGATTTTTGAAGGTTTATCTAAGATGGCTGCCAGACTATGTGACCTATGACATCATTGCTATCAAAATTTATTCGGCATGGCTAGTCGATCATTTGTTTGCAGTTTCACTTCAATCTCTAAAGCGGTTATGGAGAAGGTTTTTTTTTTTTTTTTTTTTTACATTATGGCTGCCAAATCATGTGACGAATGACGTCATAATTTTTTTGTGTTCACATCTTTCCCTAGATGAACCTCGTTCATTTTTGAACTGATGAGATGCAGAAATTTTTCATGTCAAATTTTCACTGGGATACCACTTTACCGATGACATCACGGTTAACACCACTTCTCGCCCTCGTTTAAATTTTTTGATCGAGATAATGAGCCATGTTTCAATTTTTCCCAGCGAGGGGTTCCAGAGAAGACGACGTCCAAAGATTTCTGTTTTTATCCCCCGCCGCGTGGCGGAAGGGGAATATTGTTCCAACATGGCTGCCACCCCACGTGACCTATGCCATCATAATTATAATTAAAAAATTCTCCACGAGTAGTCGCTCCTATGGTTAAAATTGTGTCAATCGGACAAGTCATTGCTGAGAAAACACATGTTTAAGGAAATCATCGAGCAAAAAAAGGGCCAAAATGTGACGAAGAATAACAACAAATACTAAAAATAACAAATAATCTGAACAGAAACAATAGGGTACCACAGCATGTAAGGCTAATGGTACCCTAATAATAATAATAATAATAATAATAATAATAATAATAATAAAATTTTCATCATTATTAACAAAATTATTAATTTGTCTTCTCCATATTCTCATCATAAAGCTTTGTTGAAAATTTGATGACAAAAACTCAAATGGTAAAAACGTTACAGCCCAGAGAGAGACACACAAAAGTGATTGCAAAACCCCGTCCTTCCTCTGTGTGGGGGACGGGCGAACAACTTGACCAAAAAGAGTACAAAGAGAAACCCAACGAAGTTAATCGTAGAAAAGACAATGGCCTCGTCAAAATTATGTTTGATAACAAAGGGGTGGAAATTGTCAATATAGAGAAAATACTGCAATAGAAGGAAGTGCGGGGTAAACTTCCAGAAACGATACAACAGGGAGAGCCACCAAGGGTTGTGTATACTTCATGGAATGCAATTAGGGGAACAATCTTCAACTATAAGGAAACTGTGCAATCTATAGATGGAATTAAATTGCATTAAATCAGACTTTTCCACCAATACACATTGTAATCCACAACTTCCAAATGAAAAACAAATTCTACAAATTTCAGAAAATCAATTAAAAACACAAAATTACAATATATTGGTTGGATAAGTGTCCACCCCCTTATAATAGAAATACTAAAGAATAAAAAAAAAAGAGCAATCAGAGATTACTTAAAACAAGTCCTGGCAAGTCAAAAAAGAGCATGTTTGTATACTGGTGTGTTACATAATTAATAACAGACATAACTAGAACTGCCATTTATAACTGCTGGCAGTGATGACCGGGTACCAAGACGTCCCGCTTTGATGCAACCCTGCTTTGATTGGACACTTGACCCTTACCCATGACGTTTATGATTATCTAATTGAATTCAGAATGGGATTAAAATAAATTAAATCAAATGGAAGACCAAATAGGAATGGTCCTGCATTGGAGTAATCAAAAGGAACCCGAACAAGCAAAAAGTAAAGATGAAGTTAAGAGGAGGAACGTGGATATGATTCGCATTTCAGCTGCTCCTCCTCAACTCCCAAACCCATCCAAGCACAGCCAAGTGAGCCTTATTCAAAAATATAAAAGAACCCAGATTCCGATTAAAAAAAAAAAAATTCTGGCTGCCAGACCGTGTCTCCGATCAGGTTGAAATTTAAAACGTATATTCCCCATCACGACGAGATCATAATTGTGAAGTTTCATGCTTATCGGTGAAGTGGTTCAAAAGAAATCTTTTTTTTTCAAGACTTCTGCTCAATCCAATATGGCTGCCAGACCATGTGACATCAGTTATTTGTGAACACCCTCTCTGTCCAGCCATTCTAGAGAAGAAGATTTTTTATAGGTTTTCCGGGTAAATCTACTATGGCTGCCAAACTATGTGACCTATGATGTCATATGTGTGAAAGTTTTGTTCCTCATGGATAGGCAGTCATATGTGTAAAAAGTTTCACCTTGATCTGTTCAGCCATTTCTGAGTAGAATATTTTTGAAGCATGGTGGTGGCGGCGTCATATTATGGGGATGATTCTCATCAGCAGGGACTGTGGCACTTGTCAGGATAGAGGGCAAAATGTAGGGAGAAAAATATAGAAAAATCGAAGAGGAAAACCTGCTGCCCTCTGCAAAAAAGCTGAAATTGGGACGGAAGTTCACCTTTCAGCATGTCAATGACCCGAAGCACACAGCCACAGGTACACTGGAGTGGTGAAAGAACCAGAGTTGGTGTCAAAGCCACCCAATGCTCACCTGTTTATACATTTATCGTTTTTAAAAGACTAGTCTAATAATTCATATTTTTTATAAAGCATTGCAGTGAAGTCTGATCCAAATAATTTTAAAGCAATATATGTATTTGTATATTGTAATCAGTAACAAGAGCGCAAGTGAGCACAATATACGCCCGAACAAGAAGGTATATACAGAATTGTGCTACTACATGGAAAACAGCATCCTGGTTGCCATGGCAACCACTTTAGACGACAAACGTATGTCACGACACACCGTCTCCACAGTCTGTACCTATGTACCAAATATGAAACGTGAAAGTTGAAAACTTTGGGAGTTAGAGTGCGGATAGGAACGGACGGACAGACGGACGGACAGACGACAGGTATCACATTATACGCCCCGATATATATATATATATATATATATATATATATATATATATATATCGGGCGTATAAAAAAGTGTGGTAGATAAAAACATTAGAAAGGAAAAAATAACTTGCACCAAAAACTTTAACATTTTCACGCTCACGCTCCCCCCGGGGGTATCGCTATAGCTCTCTGTTCTTTGAACAGGCGAGCTAAAAAATGATAAATATCCTTGAGTGGTCCAGTCAGAACCCCGATCTGTGGCCCCGACCAAAATCCAATCAAAAATCTGTGGCATGACTTGAAGATTGCTGTCCATCAACACTCCGCACACAACTTGACTGAGCTTGAACAGTTTTGTTCAGAAGAATGGGTAAATATTGTCCAATCAAGGTGTACAATGTTGATGAAGACCTATCACAACAGATTCACAGCTGTCTTTTGCTGTTAAAGGTGTTTCCATCAAGTATTAACTCAGGGGGGTTAACACTTATCAAACCAAGATATTCGAGTTTTGTATTTTTAATTAATTTTCTGAAAATTGTATAATTTGTTTTTCACTTGGAAGTTGTGGGTTACAATGTGTAAATAAAGGTGGGAAAAAAAAAATCTGATTTAATGTAATTTAATTCCACACTATAAGGCAACAAAAGGTGAACATTTTGAAAGAGGGTTGAAGACTTTCTGTAGGAACTGTAAATCTATTTTAAGCCTTTTTCAGTGGTTGCTTGAAGACGAGGCAGCATGTAAATCCATTTTGAATAACCGTTTGAATATATGAAAAACAGTTTGATCCAGAAGTGAGTGGTGTGGTCGTGCTAATTGGTGGACGTGTTACATTTAAGGTAAGATGTGAATCCATCCATCCATCGGGACCATACTCTGTGCATAGCGTTGGTGCTGCCTTAGCAGTCTCCTTGGCTATTGGACACATCCCTGGATGGGTCGCCACTCTGACACAGGATACCAGCAAGCTGGCACTCGTTTTGCCGACCTCGGAAGGATGACAGGCTGAGTCAACACCACCTGGTATTAATTCAACAGCTGAGTGGGATTTGAACTCAGGATCCCAGGATCCCAAGCCCACCACCCGAACCATTAAGCCAACACCAGGCATGAGACGTGAATGATGTAATATATTATCATATAATGGAATGTGTGATGGGAGTTGGAACTATTTGACAATACATTCAATCTTTTAGCGAGTAAAGTTTGATTAGTGATGTTGCATTGATGGGTCGATGGGTTGACTGACTGCTTGGACACAACTGAGGTTGTGGTTCTACTGATGTGGATCCGCTATTTGGAGAGGTTCTGGGCTGAAAGGCTCGAAACGTTGAGGAAGAACGGTACCCAGCTGATGATTGATCCATGCTGTCAGGAAGCCAGTCAGTTGCCTACATGTTAAGGTTCTTACTTTAGGTCAGGGAACTGTTTTGAGGTTTTCAATTTAAATAAAGTTGAATATAGGATGTTATGAAAATAACATCATTTACAGCAATTCTTTAAATTATATTGTAGTTGAGGAACAGGTAGGGGTAGGGGTGTGTGTGTGTGTACGTGTGTACACACCACCCAAAAGGATTGCGCACAGCAGGAACATCAAAGCCTCAAATCCGAAGGGATGTGCACGCGTGTTCAAGGCTGTGGAATACCTTTTCAACATTGTTTCTCATTTTAATTTAAAATGTGCTTATACGGTTAGAGTAAATACAAGATTCCCGGTCGATATTGAATCTTTCTCATTCAAGCACAGCTTCATGTTTTTTTATTTTTTTATTGTTGATTTGTAAGTGGCCCTTCGATGTTTCACTGGGTAGTTTATCCCCTCGGAGCTCAATGTTGGCATGATCTCGAGAGGGTTGTTGTCCTGGGAAATGTTGCTGTGCAGTGCCAGCATGTGGTGCTTTATGGTCGAGTTCTTGGTCTTTTGAAGGGGAAGTGAAATTGCCGCTTGCTCGTGGCCACTGTCCCTTCACTACTTTTAGGCTTGTGCCATGGCGTGGTAGAATCTGCCAGTAAATTGAGTAAATATCTCTCATCACTGTTTCTTCCAGGTGCCTCATCCGATGGTTGCACATCCGCAAGTCCTGCCCTCTCTGCATCTCTCCGATCCCTTTGCCCGGAAACCTTTCTCCTGCCAAACTTCCTTCCACGGCAATTGCACTGCCTATGGACAGCCCTGCCGGACAACAGCTGTTGCTGTCCTCCACCCACACCGCGCACGCCGAGGCCAGCCCAATTGGCCGTACGGTGGTGGAATCTGGCAGCAGCAGTCTTGAGGTGGACAATGCAGACAGCCAACATCTAGTAGCAGGTGGCAGGAGTCCTTGCTTATAGCAATAGCCTTTCTGTCGGCCACTTGCGCCGCAACAGGACGATCACTTTTGTTACTTTTTCTGAACATTGTTTTATAGACCCTTTTAGCGACTTCCTTTTTCTCTTATTTTGCCATCTTCTCTTTGAATGTTTCTTAATTGTCTTGCTGGTGTTGATGAACTGAAGTGACAATTTTTTGACCTCAGCCCAGCATCAGAGTTATTTTATAATGTTGTAGCACAAGGCCCTCATGCATGTGACAATTTGCTTGCTTTGTTGAGTGTTATAAATGACCTAAGGCTCCATGGCACGTTGTGTGATCCAAGTTTGTTTGTTCGTGCTTCTGACTGTTTTGTTGTCTTGTTGACAGTTTGTGTTGGATGGTATTTTATGAGTAGCAGTAGGATGAGGTAGGTCGGGTGGGGGCTGTACGGTGCACAGTTAACACTCCAGACGATGCAGAAACTCGTTGAACTCAAGAGCTTCGATCATTGCGGTGAGCCGTGGGCCAGTGCAACCACTATGGTGATGTCTCAAGGCCTTTCCTTCCTGGTGCTTGTGCCTTTCACAGTGAATTTTGCGGCTCGACTTAACTCTGAACTTAATTACAGGAGTTCTTTCATCCCGTTTATGCAGTGAAGTTCCATTCTCCTTGGTTGTTGAAATCTTTAAGATGACTAACGTTATCAGTATCTCGTCGTATTTCTCTGTTGCTAAATGTTTTGTCTTTCGGTTGCGGGAAGACGCCAAAACCTATTAGCCGTATTTAAACTATTCAATCGGAACAGGTCCTGGAATTGCTTCTAATCATGTCGAGTATAATCATTTTGGTATTTGACGAATCACTGCACTCTGTTTTGCATCGTATTAAAATGGAAGGCTCCGCTAATGCGCTGGTTTTCCGACACATCTGGCCTGTTATAATTAGTGGTGCTGTGAACGAGTCGACGTGCTGGAAATGAACATGAATCTCACAACAGCTGAGGCAGTGGCAGGATGTAACGTGAACATTTGTTCGGTTTCGTCTTGCGCGTTTTTGCAGACACGATAGAGCTGCCTGCGTTACACAGACTCGACTCGTGAGATAAATTTAAATGCACTTTCCAAAATAGGATTTTGGCAAACTGCTCTGCCGCAGGAGAGCGCGGCTGTTTTGTTCCACCAGCGTGTCAACACCGCATTGAGAAATCTCGCTCCGACAACCCACGCTCTGAATTCCTCCTCTTGGTAGCGTTCTTGCTGTAAGGGGGTTGGGGATGCTTTAACCGAGCACACCCCGTGCTGCCAAAACAGGTCACTGTGAAATAAACCTTTGGCTGCCGTTCCAGCCTGCACTGCACTGTGCTCTGCACAGCACTCGGCATTGGTTTCTGTTGAAACTTGCTAATTTAACTTGTCGGGCATGTCTGCATGATGCATTCATGCTTTTGTAACTTGCTTGTACAGTGTGACTTTGAAATGTTTGTCTTTGTATATTTTGTATGAAATAAAATGAATCGTACTTTGTGTGGTTCCTTTTCTCCTTCTCTCTGTGTTTTTTTTATTTTTTTGGAATTCCATGTCGAGGCCCGTGGAAGAGCAAATA
>CM068953.1:1254942-1271901 GCA_035128595.1 Eptatretus atami
CAAACCCACCTCCTTCAAATTCCCTGCTTTCATTCCTGAAAATCCCTGTAATGTCCATCTTGTATACCCCATGTTCCCCGCCCCATATCTGCTAATGTCTCTGTTCCCCACTGTTTTGTCCTTCCCTCTACCGCCCCTGTTGTCTCATGCCCCCCTTGTTGTGCATTGTGTGTTCGCTCTCATATGAGCCTCGACAGTGTATACAAAAAAAGAAAAAGCTTCAGTGTTCCATGGGCGGGAGGAAGGGTAGGACAAGTGAACATGAGAAGGGATAAATCTGTGCATGAGGGAGAGCAAGTTTCTTTGAAAGAATTCCTAAGATGAGTTGATGTTGGAGAAAGTAGAAATGGGAGACCAGTCTAGAAATTTGATGGCTACTTGAAGACCCTGCCAGTCAGCCTGAGTGAAATGCCACACACACATCAGCACTCTGGTGGTTCTCTGATAACAGCCAGGGATGACCGCTTTAACAAGCATATGGTCAGATGAACCGTTTGGAGCAGAAGAACAGCAGACATTTTCTGGGAAATTGTTCAAAATCAAATCCAGAAGAGATGGAGTACCATTGGCTGAGATCCGGATCAGGAAGTTTACCGATTGTGTCAGTCCCAATGAGTCCCTGAAGTCCTTTGCTGAAGTGGCATGACAGGTGAGAGAGGTACCCACACCCAGTCAACTGGCATGATGGCAATTGAAGTCACCACATATGAGGACGAGAGAGTTGGGATGAGTGGATAGAAGTTGTTCCATGTTTTCGGCGAGCGAGATGTAAATGGAGTCATCACTCTTTGGTGGACGGTACAACAAACAGACAAACAAGAGGTGGGAGTGGAGGGGAAGCCGTAGCCAGAGGTATTCCTGGGGGTGTGGGGGAGTGAGGGCATGCATGGAGAGTGAGGAATGGAGTCTTTGATGAAGCGAGCAACTCCTCCACCAGGACGAGGCTCAGGTCTATCATACCGGAGAGGAGTAACCAGGGAAATAAACTAAGGAGTCAGAGACTCTTGAAGGAGGAACGTTCCTGTTTAGCAGATTATGTCTGGTTTGTCAGTGGCAAACTGTCTGGAGAGATCAATCAGGTTGGAGTGAAGGCCCAGATGTTGGTGAAGAGAAAGTGGTAAAGGGATGAGTAGCAGTGGGAGGCAAAGGGAATGGAGACTGAAGGAGGTGGAAGAGAGGGTGGGGGAAGGAGGCACCTTTGTGCATATGAAGGGTGATTGAGGGGGGAGATTTGAAAGGAAGGGATGAGGGGAAAATTGATGGAGAAAGGTGAGGGCAGAGAGAGAAGTTTGCTTGAAGAGGAGGAGGGGTTGATTTATGAGGGAGGGTGGAGACTGAGAGCACGCATGCCATGGGGGAGGAGGGAGCATGAGGGTGTGGGGAGGGTGAGGAGGTAGTGGGAGAGGGAGGAGTGGAGAGAGGGAAGGATGAGAATGGGTAGAGTTATTGTGGACATGGGACGGGTGGGGAGGCACAAGATTTGAATGGTTGGAAAAGGGGAGATGTGATAAGAGGAAGCAGAGCACGTTTCAGATATTCTGAATGAGAGTGAGACATTTGTTCGGTTGGAATGGAGCACACACACATGTTTGAAAACCATACAGTTTGGGATGCCAGAGAGGAGCTGCTAGTAAGGCAGAGGACGGTGGAGAGTGCTAGGATTGGGGGGGGGGCAAGATGGAGGAGAAAGGAGGGGTATAACAGGGAAAGAGTGAGGAGGAGGTGGGACATTGGAAGATGGATGAAGTGCAGAAAGGAAGTGTTGTGGCGGATGGAATTTTTCGAAGCATTGCAAGAACGGTTTTTTTTGGGGGGGGTTCTTGAAGATTAGGGAAGAGGGGGTAAGAGTAAAGAAATGTTTGAAGAAAAGGTCGTGAAGGTGTGTGTGGTGAATACCTTCACGACTAGATTGGGATTGCAGGGAAGAGAGAAGAAAGAAGATGAAGTCGGTACAGGAAGTCACGTGGTTACGTGGGGAAAAGGTGAGAAGGGAAAGGTTTTTTTTAATTGTATTTTTTATTTTAAGACATGAAACAGAGGGCTACAGCTTTGGGAGGGATAGAAGGAGGGTGGAGGGAAAAGTGATGAAAATAAAAACTGATGATAAGGAGGAGAAAATACAAATAAACACGATGGTGAACATAGACGGGAAGACGGGCAGGCCCCGGGGAAGCCTGATGTGACGAGACCGAAGAAAACTCACCAAATAGCACAAGTTTTGAAATAAAACCCAAGCTGGAACACACAGGAAACACGGAGGAAACCACACAAACAGTCAAAACACGACAAACAACGACCGGAAACTGATCTTTGGGAAAGTCGGCAGAGACCCCTGGAGAGAACCACCCGTCGCCTCAAAAACCGGAACCAGAAGTCATTTGTTATTTTGTCTGATTTGTCGAATGTGTTATTTTGTCAAATCGAAGACAATTTCTCCGAACTTCATTTATAAAACACTTGAAATTCCCTTGAGTATTTAAAAATAAAATAAATATCAATGTTTGTCTGTCCGGCAGTCAAACAAAACTGAAAATCATTCCGAACAGGAAACGTCCCGTTATTAAGGACGCCATGAAGGACACAAACAAAACTGAAAATCATTCCAAACAGGAAACGTCCCGTTATTAAGGACGCCATGAAGGACACAAACACAAGGCACAAATAATTCATGTCACCTGATAAATAGGGTGGTGTGAAAGACGCTGCATCAACGGCGGTAAACTTCATTTTTAAAAAGTTTCAATTGAATTATATACTTGAACATGAGAACACAAATCACCTTTTCACTTTAAAAAAAGCTTCCGATTATATCGGTGCGGTCGGGCCTGGCCGTCTGTGGGTTTCCCCTTCACAGATTTGCTCGATTGCGATGAATTTATTTGGCAAGGATTGCGGATTGTGCTGAATGTGATCAAATAATCGTGGGTTGGCAAACAATTTTCAACATTTATTCATCCAATTAACAGGGATGTCAACCCAATAACCCCCCCTCCCCCTAAAAAACAAAAACCTTCTAACATCACTACCATCAACTCTTTATCGACATAGTCTCCATCAACTCCATCATCAGCAACTCATCTTTATCATCAACTTCATCACCAGCAGCTCATCTTTATCATCAACATCATCACCATCAACTCCATCATCAACTCATCTTTATCATCAACTTCATCACCATCAACTCATCTTTATCATCAACTTCATAACCAGCAAGCTCATCTTTATCATCAAGTCAAACTTTATCATCAACTTCATCACCATCAACTTCATCACCAAACTCATTCGAACTCATCTATTCATTCAACGTCATCTTTATCATTCCAACTCATCTTTACATCAACTCATCTTCATCACCAACAACTCATCTTATCATCAATCATCTTCATCACCAACAACTCATCTTTTATCATCAACTCATCTTTATCATCAACTTCATCAACCAGCACACTTCCATTCTTACCATCAACTTCATCACCATCAATTCATCTTTATCATCAACTTCATCACCAGCAAACTCATCTTATCATCAACTCATTAGCCAACTCATAACTCATCTTCATCATTCAACTTTAATCACCAGCAACTCATCTTTATCATCAACTTCATCACCAGGCAACTCATCTTTATCATCAACTTCAATCACCAGCCACTCAATCTTTATCATCAACTCATCACCAGGCAACTCATCTTAGCAAACTCATACCACAATATCTATCATCAAACATCATCACCATCAACTCATCTTCATCACTCATCCCCATCAACCTCATCTATCAACATCATCACCATCCAATTCATTCTTTACCATCAACATCATCAACATCAACTCCATCACAATTCATCTTCATCACCAGCAAACTCATCTTATCATCAACATCATCACCAGCAACTCATCTTTATCATCAACATCATCACCATCAACTCATCTTTCATCAACATCATCACCAAATTCATCTTTATCATCAACATCATCAACCATCATACCATCATCAATTTCATCATCATCATATCACCAGCAACTCATTCTTTATCATCAACATCATCACCAGCAACTCATCTTTATCATCAACATCATCACCATCAACTCATCTTTATCATCAACTTCATACACATACTCATCTTTATCCCATCAAACATTCATCACCATCAACTCACTTTTATCATCAACATTCATCAACCATCACTCATCTTTATTCAACTCATCACCATTCAATCTCATCCTTATACATCAACGATCATCACCATCAACTCATCTTTTATCTCAATCTCATCACCAGCAACTCACTTTATCATCAACATCATACCAGCAACTCATCTTTTCATCAACTCATCACCTCAACTCATCTTTATCAACATTCATCACCATCAATCATCTTTTCAACATTCATCACATTCAACTCCATCACAATCTCTTCATCACCAGCAACACACTCATCTTATCATCAAAATCATCACCAGCAACTCATTTATCATCAACTTCATCACCATTCAACTCATCTATTCCATCATAACTTCATCACCAGCAAACTCATCTTTCAATCAACTTCATCACCAGCAATCATCTTTCATCAACTTCATCAACAATCATCACCATCAACTCATCTTTATCATGCATCACTATACATCACACATCAATTCATCTTTATCATCACATCAACTCACTCATCACCAGCGACGAACTCATCTTTATCATCAACTCATCACCAAGCAACTCTCTTTATCATCATAACACCACAACTCATTTCATTTCAACTTCATCACCCAGCAACTCATCTTTATCTCAACTCACACAGCAACTATCTTTATCATCAACTTCATCACCACGCAACTCATCTTTATCATCACTTCATCACCAGCAACTCTCTTATCATCAACATCATCACCACACTCATCTTTATCATCAACTTCATCACCATCAACTCATCTTTATCAACATCATCACACAATTCATCTTACCATCAACATCACAACATAACTCCATCAACTCAATTCATCTTCATCACCGCAACTCATCTTTATCATCAAACACATCACCTTCAACTCATCTTTACACATCATCAATCAGTCATCACCAGCAACTCATCTTTATCATCAAAACTTCATCACCAGCCAACTCATCTTATCATCACACCTCATTCACCAGCAACTCATCTTATCATCAACATCATCACCATCCAGACATCTTTAACAACATCATCAAACATCAACTCCATCACAATTCACTTCGACACAGCAAACTCATCTTATCATCAACTATCACAGCAACTCATCATCACAACATGCATCACCAGCAGACTCATCTTTATCATCAACTCATCACAGCAAACTCAGCTTTACATCAACATCATCACACAACTCTCTTGTATTTCAACTTCATCACCAGCAACTCATCTTTATCATCACTCATCACTCAGCAAACGTCAATCTTTATCATACAAACCATTATCACCATCAACTCATCTTTATCAAACATCATCAACATCAAACTCCATCAACAATTCATCTCATCACCAGCACTCATCTTTATTCATCAACTTCATCACCATCAACTCCATTCATCAATCATCTTCCAACACCATCAACTATCTTATCATCAACATCATCATCCAGCACCACTCATCTTTACCATCAACATCACATCAACATCAACTCCATCATCAATTACATACTTTCATCACCAGCAACTGCAGTCTTTATCATCAAACAGTCATCACCAGCAAACTCATCTTTTTCATCAACCATCTCACCATCACTCATCTTTATCACAAACTTACATCACCAGCAACTCATCTTTATCATTCAATCTTCATCACCATCAACTCACTTACTATCAAACTTCATCACCATCAACATCATCTGTTATCAGCACATCATCAACATCAAACTCCATCAACAATTCAATCTCTTTCATCACAGACAACTCATCTTTACAATCAGACATCAATCAACCAGGCAATCTCATCTTTATCACAACTCATCACCATCAATTCATCTTTAGTCTCATCCAACATCATTCAACATCAACTCCATCATCATTCATCTCAACACAGCAACTCATCTTATCATCACTTCTCACCACACTCATCTTTATCAACAACTTCATCACCATCGAACTCATCTTTATCGACTCAACATTCATTCAACATCATCAACTCCAGCATCAATTCAATCTTCATACAACTTCAGTCAACATCATCACTTATCAACTCACTTCATCTTTATCCATCAACATCATCAACATCAACTCATCCTTATCATCAACTCATCTTTATCAACCAACTTCATCAACATCAACTCATCTTTCATCCATCAACTTCATTCACCCATCAACTCATCTTTATCATCAACTTCATCACCATCAACTCATTCTTTATCATCAATCATCCATCACATCAAATCATCTTCAATCACCAACAACTCATCTTTATTTAACAGCATCACCATCACTTCCATCTTTATCATCACTTCATCACCATCAACTCATCACCATCAACTCATCTCATCACCAGCAACTCATCTTTATTCATAAACATTCATCAATCAAACTCATCATTATCATCAACTTCATCACAACAAACTCATCTTGATTCATCATCTTCATCACCAACTCATCCTTTCATCAACTATCATACACCACAACTCATCTTTATCATCAACATCATCACCATCAACTCATCTTTATCATCAACTCACTGTTATCATCAACATCCATTCAACATCAAACTCATCGTTTATCTCATCAACCATCTTTATCAACAACTCATCAATCATCAACTACATCTTATCATCAACTCATCTTATCAACAAAACATCAACCATTCCTTTATCAATCAATCATCAATCCATCTTTATCATCAACATCATCACTCAACTCATCTGTATCATCAACATCTCACCATCAACTCATCTTTATCATCACAACTTCATCAACCATCAACTTCACTATTATCATCAAATTATCATCTTCTATCATCAACTCATCTTATCATCAACATCATCACCATCACTCATCTTTACATCACTTCATCACCATCAACTCACTTATCATCAACTTCATCACCATCAAAACTCATCTTTATGCCATCAAGTCATCACCAGCAACTCATCTTTATCATCAACTCATCTTTATCAATCAACACTTCATCAAACATCAAACTCATCTTTATCAATCAACTTACATCAACACAACTCATCTTTATCATCAACATCTTCATCTACATCACCAACAATCATCTTTATCATCAACATCATCCCATTCAACTCATCTTTTATCACAAACATCTAGCATCAAAACTCATCCCACAACTCATTCTTTATCATGTCATCACATCACTCACCATCAAACTCACATCTTTATCAACTTCATCTTATCCAATCAATATCTTTACATCAGCATATCACTCTCACAATATCACAATCACTCAGACTACAATCTCTTACAAAACCATCATCACCAGACTCATCTTTATCATCAACCATCCTTAGTACCGTCATACCACAACCTCATTTATCACAACTTCACACATCAACTCATTTATCATTCAAACTTCATCACCACAACTCACTTTTATCCATCACAAACAACCACATCAACTCATCTTTATCATCAACATCATTATACTCTCTCAATTCACTCAGTACAAACCATCTTTAAATCATCCCACACTCATCTTATCATCACATCATCACCATCCTATCTATTATCAACTCATCACCCAATCAATCTTTATCACAACTTACATCACCATCAAAACTCATCTTATTCATCTTCACACCATCAAACTCATCGTTCTACAGCAACATCATCTATCAATCAACTCAATCTTTATCACATCATACACACAACTCATCTTATCATCCACTCATCGACAGTCAACTCTCTTCTATCATCAACATCATCACTACTCTATACATCAACATCATCACCATTCACATCTTTATCTCAAGTTCAACAATTTCATCATCATCAAACACCTTCAGCAATCGACCCATATTTACTCACTCACACATCAACTCTCTTTTACCATCATCTTATCAACAACATCACCGCAACTCATCTTGTCATCAACTCACAACATGCCTCTTTATCATCAACTTCATCACCATCAACTCACTTCCATCACATTAACCACATCAACTCTCTACAACAATACCATCAACTCATCGATCAATTCATCTCAGACACCACTTCATCTTAATCATCCCAATAACTCATCTTATCTATCAACAATCAACCACAACTCATCTTATCATCAAACTACATCACCAGAACTCATCTTATACACAAAACATCCACATCACTCAATCAATTCATCATCACCAGCAACCTCTTTTATAACAATCAACATCAACTCATACTTTATCAACATCATCGCATACTCTATCTCACAAACCTTACACATCATCACCATCAAACTCATCTTTATATCAACCATCAAAACTCATCTTAACCACACATCAACCATCAACGCATTCTTATACACTCAATCACTCAACATCATCACATCAACCATGGTAACAACTCATCCCAATCATCTTCTCATCAACTCATCTTATCAACAACATCACCATTCAACTCATATCTTTATCATCAACATCATCACCATTCAAACTCCATCATCAATCATCTTCATCACCAACAACTCATCTTTAGTACATCACACCACTCATCTACACCACACCATCAATCCATCTTATCAGCAACATCAATCACCATAACTCATCTTGGATCATCAACACTCACCACACTCATGCTTACATACAATCATCTTTCACATAAAACCCTCTCAATCACCATCCAATCCATCAGCTTTATCATCAACATTCATCACCATCAACCACTCTATCATAGCAACTTCATTCACCATAAACTCATCTTATCACAAATTCACACCATCAAACTCATCTTCAATCAACATCATCACCATCAACTATTTTATCATCATCATCACAAATCATCTTCATCATCAACTTCATCATCCATCAACTCTATCATCATTCATCATCCAGCACTCATTTTACATCAACATCATTCACCAATCAACATCATCTTTATCAATCAAACATCACCATCAACTCATCTTTAATCATCATCCAACCAATCAATCATCTAATCCACATCATACATCAACCTTATAACAACTCATCTTACACCTCCATCTCATCTATCACACTCATCACCTCATCATTTATCATCAACTTACCCATCAACTCATCTTTTCATCAACTCATCTTACATCAACCATCTACCATCACTCATCATCCATCACTTCATTCAACCATCATCATCAACATCATACCTCATGCCATCTCAATTCATCTTCATCCCAAGCAACTGCATCTTTCATCAACATCATCACCATCAACTCATCTTATCATCAAACTTCAAACCATCAACTCATCTTTATCACAACATCATCACCACAACTCATCTTATCTGAAAGCAACATCATCACATCAAACTCATCATCATCAACATTCATCTAAATCATCACCATCAACTCCATCATCTTTTATCACAATATCTATCATCAACATCATCAACACAACTCATCATTCATTTCATCCAGCAACCACATCATCACTCATGCCGCAACTCATCTTTACATCAATCAACTCATCAATCAACATCATCTCCTCTCATCATCATCATCTTCATCACCATCAAACTATCTTTACATCAACATCATCCACCATAATCATCTTTATCAATACATTCTTTATCAATCAAACTCATCTTATCAACCATCACACTCATCACCTTTATCAATCAACACAATCACCATCAAACTCATTCTTTATCATCCAACAACGCATCTGTATCATCAACTCACTTACCAGCAACATCTAATAACCATCAACTCATCTTTAGCATAAACATCACCATCAAACTCATCTTTACAATCAATCATCATCAACCATATATCCATATCAATCACATCTTTCAATCACACAATACACAAACTCATCTTTATCATCAACATCATATCACCAATCAACCATCTACATCAATATCACATCAACTCATCTTTATTCAACATTTCATCCACCACAAACTCATCTTGATTCATACACTTCATCACCACGCACTCATCTATCATAACATTATCATCTCATATGATCAAACACATAAATCATCTTTTATCATCAACTTCATGCACCATCAACTCATCTTTATAACATCAACTTCTCACCAATCAACTCACTTACATAACATCATACCAACAAACTTCATCACTCATTTATCACCAACCCACACATCAATACCTTCAATACTGATCAACTCTCACAACTTCATCACCATCAACTCATCTTTACATCAACATCATCACATCAAACTCCATTCAATCACTTCAACTCACCATCTTATCATGCAACATCATCACCAGTTCAACTCCATCATCAAATCATCTTCTCATCCAGCAACTCACTTTTACATTCAACGACCATCTTATCATCAACATCCATAACTCATTTTATCAACAACATTTCATCACCATAACTCATCGTTATCATGCAACATCATCACTTCAAACTCTCTTTACAAACCATGCATCTTTATCATCAACTCCAAACACTTCACACAGCTACATCTTTATCATCAACTCACACCATACAACTCGCATCTTTATCATTCAATAATCTATCACCACAACTCACTATCATCACTCATCACCATCAACTCATCTTATCACACATCACCACAACTCATCTTATCATCAACCATCCATCATCAACATCATCACAAAACCAAAAGCCCCACTTCCCATCCAACCCCTTGGCATCAATCACACCAGCAACTTCATCTTTATCGATCAACTCATCACCATCAAACTCATTTTATCATCAACTTCCAACCATCAACTCACTTAACATCAAACTTATCACCATCAACTCATCTTTACCATCACAACATCAATCACCATCCAACTCATCTTCTCATCATACCAGCAACTCATCCTTACATCAAAATAATCTTTACATCACAATCCAACATAACCATTCATCAATATCATCTTCTCACCAATCACTCCTTGATCATCAACACATCAAACATCAACTCCATCATCAAAGTCAACTTCCATACTCAACCAGTTTCAACTACATCTTTATCATCACATCTTCATCAACTCACCAGCAACCATCTTATCAACACTCATCTTCATCATCAACATCATTCACCATCAACTCCACATCAAGCATCTTGCATTCAACCAAGCAACTCATCTTATCATCAACTCATCACCATACAACTCATCTTATCATCAACATCATCACAGAACCTCTTATCACAACTCATCTCATCAATCAACATCATCACCACATACTCAATCTATCAGCATCATCTAACAACATCATCACCAATCAACTCATCTTTATCATCAATACATTTTTATCATCAACTCATCTTGATCAACAACATCATCACTCACTCAACTCAAATCACCTACAATCACTTCATAAATTCATCACCATCAACTCATCTTATCTAATCATCTCACATCAATCCTATCATACTTATCACAAATCAACTATCACTGCACGTACATCCACATAATCACTTAGCTCCACTCGCACCATCTCACTATCTCACTCAACCCATCGATCTCCAGCCACATCCGTAATCATCTATCACCAATGAATATCTTACCCTCATCACCAGCTCATTTATCATCACTCTCTTACACGAACTGCTCACAGTCATCTCTTTCCGAACTCGCATCACAATTCATCTTCTGCTCATCATACATCTTCTATACCTCGCGTCAGGCCAGCCCGAATAACTCATCTTTATCAACAATCATCACCATCAATCATCTTCTATCACTCATCACAGCACACATCACCATCAACTCATCTTTATCACAAACATCATCACTCACATCATACTTACCATCAACATTCATCCATACAACTCACGTATTCATCACATCATCACCATCAACTCATCTTTATCATGAACTATCATCACCAGACAACTCATCTTTATCATCAACATGCATCCCAAATCACTCATCTTTATCACACATCACACCATCAACTTCATCTTTACATCAACTTTCAATCACATCAACTCATCTTATCATCAACGTCCATCATCATCAATCATCTTTACACAACATCATCAACCATCAAACTCATCTTTATCAAATCATCTTAATCATCACCAGCAACCTTCATCATCAATACACTCATCTTACATCAACATCATCAAACATCAAACTCATCTTATGTCCATAGAAATCAATTCATTCTTCATCACCAACTTCATCACGCATCACTCTTTATCATCAACATCAATCACCATCAACTCTCATCAATCTGCTTCATCAGTCATCATCCACTAGTTTACCAACTCATCTTTATTCATCAACTCATCATTTATCATCAACACTCTCATATCACCTCATCTTATCACAGAACTCATCTATACATCATACATCTTATCATCAACTCATCACTCACGATTTATCAACAACTACATTTCAATCCACATCACAACTCATCTATCATCTATCCACAACATCACCTCAACCCATATAAACACAACTCAATTCTTTCATCACTTCACACATAACCATCTTTATCATCAAACACATCACCAATCAATCTCATCTCATCATCTTCAGCAACCAATGCTCACACACACCATCAAGAGTCTTTATCATCAATCATCTTATCACCAGCAACTCATCTTTATCTACAACATCATCACCTTATCATCAATCTTCATCCATCAACTACATCATACTCACCATCATCAAAACAATCCTTATCATCCAAATCATCATCACCAGCAATCATCTTATACATTCTTGTCAATCAACACACACCAAGATATCCCTATCCATCTTTCACAATTCAACCAAACTCTTTTCAATCATCCATCAAATCACCATCATAAACTCATCCCACTCCCATCAATTCATCTTATTCTATCGCAACCTCTCTATCAATCAACTCATCTTTATCATAACTTCATCACCATCAACTCATCTTTACTCGATCAGACATCATCACTCATCCACATCAATTCATCTTCACTCAAACTCATCTTTACCACCAGCAACTCATCTTTATCATCAAACCATCTTTTATCATTCAACATCATCAAAACATCAACTCCATCATCAAATTCATCTCATCACCATGCAACTCATGCTTTATTCATTCAACATCATCAACATCACCCATCATCAATTCAACTTCATCACCATAAGCTCATCTTTATCATTCAATACATCTTTATCATCAACTCATCTTTTATCATCAACTTCATCACTTAGCACTTCATCTTTATCATCAACTCATCTTCATCATCACATCATCACCATCAAACTCCATCATCAATTATCTTCATCACCAGCAAAACTCATCTTTATCATCAACTTCCATTCACCATCAACTCATCTTTATCATCAACTCATCACCAGCAACTCTCTTTATCATCAACTCATCTTCATCATTCACATCATCACCATCAACGCCATCATCAATTCATCTTTCATCACCAGCAACTCATTCTTTATATCAAACAAATCAATTTTCACCATCAACTCATCTTTATCATCAATTTTACATTCTTTATCATCAACTCATTTTATCAACAACATCACCACCATCAACTCATCCTTTAATCATCAAAAATCACCTCAACTCATCTTTATCATTCAACTTCATCACCATCAACTCACTTTATCATCAAACATCAATCACATCAACTCATCTTTATCATCAACTTCGATCACCATTCAAACTCATTCCTGTTATCATCAACATCTCACCATCAACTCATCTTTAGTCATCAACTTCATCAACCCATTTCAACTCATCTTTATCATCCAACTTCATCACCATCACACTCATCTTGTATCACCAGCAACTCATCATTTATCATCAACTTCATCCACCAGCACTCCTCTATCATCAAACTTCATCACCAGCAACTCATCGTTATCATGCACTCATCTTTATCATCAAACTTCATCACCATCAACCTTTATATCTCCTATACTATCATCATCAATTCATCTTCATCATCATCAATACATCTTTATCATCAACATCTACCATCAACTCATCTTTATCATCAACTTCACACCAGCAACTCATCTTTCTCATCAACTCATCTTATCAACACTCACCTCAACTCATTCTTTTCATCAACATCATCAACCATCAAACTCCATCATCAATTCATCTTCTATCACCAACAACTCATCTTTAGCATCAACATCATCACCATCAACTCATCTTTATCATCAACATCATCACCATCAACTCATCTTTATCATCAAACATCATCACCCATTCAAACTCATCCTTTATCATCAAACATCATCACCATGCAAACTCATCTTTATCATCAACTTCATCAAACATTCAAACTCATCTTTATCATCAACTCCAATCATCATCATACATCTTTATCATCAAAACATCATCACCATTCAACTCATCTTTATCAACAACTTCATCTTTTCATCAACATCATCACCAGCAACTCATCCTTATCAATCATCTTTTATCATCAACATCATCAACATCAACTCATCTTTATGATCAACATCATCACCATCATCATCTTCAATCACAACTTCATCACCATCAACTCATCTTTTATCATCAACATCATCACCATCAACCTCACCATCATCAATTCATCTTCATCACCAGCAACTCATCTTTATCATCAACTCATCTTTATCAACAACTATCTTTATCATCAAACTCATCTTTATCATCAACTTCATCAACATCAACCATCTTTATCATCAACTCCATCTCATCAATACATCTCTATCATCAAACATTCATCACCATCAACTCATCTTTATCAACAACTCATCTTTATCATCAACATCATACACCAGCAAACTCATCCTTATTCAACTCATCTTTATCATCAACATCAGCAACATCAACTCAATCTTTATGATACATCATCACCATTCAATTCATCTTCATCACAACTCACACCATTTCAAACTCATCTTTATCATCAACATCATCACCATCAACTCCATCATCATTCATCTTCATCACTCAGGCCAACTCATCTTTATCATCAAACTCATCTTTATCAACAACTCATCTTTATCATCAACTCATCTTTTATCATCAACTTCATCAACATCAACTCATCTTATCATCAAACTTCCATCATCATCAATATCTTTATCATCAACATCATCACCATCAACTCATCTTATCAAACAACTCATCTTATCATCAACATCATCACCAGCAACTATCTTATCAACTCATCTTTCATCAACATCATCAACATCAACTCATCTTTATGA
Organism: Eptatretus atami; assembly: GCA_035128595.1. Taxonomy (NCBI): domain Eukaryota; kingdom Metazoa; phylum Chordata; class Myxini; order Myxiniformes; family Myxinidae; genus Eptatretus; species Eptatretus atami. Next base: position 1,270,248 of record CM068953.1, read on the forward strand.
TCAACATCATCACCATCAATTCTATCTTTCATCATCAGACATCAATCACCATCAATTCCATCATCAACTCATCTTTATCATCAACTCATCTTTATCAACAAACTCATCTTTATCATCAACTCATCTTTATCATCAACTTCATCACCATCAACTCATACTTATCATCAAACATCATCACCATCAACTCCATCATCAATTCATCTTCATCACCAGCAACTCATCCTTATCATCAACTCATCTTTATCAACAACTTCATCAACATCAACTCATCTTTACAACAACTTCATCCCATCAACTCATCTTTATCATCCAACACATCCACATCAAACTCCATCATCAATTTCATCTTCATCACCATCCACTCATCTTTATCATTCAACATCATCACCATCAACTTCATCTTTATCATCAAAAATTCATCTTATTCATCAACATCATCAACCATCAAACCATCCTTATCATCAACTCATCTTTATCATCAACTCATCTTTATCAACAACTCATTCAACATCAACTCATCTCATTCAACTTCATCTTTATCATCAATACATCTTTATCATCACACTCATCAACACAAACTCAATCTTTATCATCAACTTCATCACCAGCAACTCATCTTTATCATCAACATCATCATCATTCAATCATCTTCATTTCACCAGCAACTCATTTTATCAAACAACATCATCACCATCAACAACCATCAATCATCTTTATCTCAACTTCATCACCATCCCAACTCATCTATCATCAATACATCTTTATCAACTCATCTTATCACACAACTTCATCACCATCAACTCATCTTTATCACCAGCAACTCATCTTTATCATCAACTTCATCACCATCAACTCATCTTTATCATCAACTTCTATCACCAGCAACTCATCCTTTATCATCAACTTCATCTTTATCATCAACTTCATCACATTCAACTCATCGTATCATCAACTCATCACCATCAACTCATCTTTATCATCAAACTTTCATTCACCATCAACTCATCTTCATCAACTCATCTTTATCATAAACATCATTCACCATCAACTCATCTTCATCACAGGCAACTCATCTTATCAACTCATCTTATCATAAAACATCATCAACATCAACTCATCTTTATAATCCAACTTTTTCAAATTTTTTTTTTTTTCCCCCCAAACCCCAAATTCAACTCTTTCTTTTTTTTACCACAAACATCGATCAACCATCAACTCATCTTCATCAACTCATCTTTATCACCAGCAACCATCTTTATCATCAACATCTTCAACATCAACTCCATCATCAATTCATCTTCATCACCAGCAACTCATTCTTTATCAATCAACTTCATCACCACAAACTCATCTTTATCATCAACTCATCTTCAATCACAACATCATCACCATCAATCTCCATCACAATTCATCTTCATCACCAGCAACGGCATCTTTATCATCAAATCATCACATAAACTCATCAGTTATCATCAATACATCTTTATCATCAACTCTTTTTATCAAACAATATCTCACCATCCAACTCAATCTTTATCATTCAACATCATCACCATCAACTCATCTTTATCATCAACATCATCACCATAACTTCTCATCTTTATCTCAATACATCTTTATCATCAACTCTCTTTATCAACAACATCACCACCAT
>CM068953.1:1285922-1301738 GCA_035128595.1 Eptatretus atami
TTTTTCAAAAAATTGTAGCCACGTTAGTGTATATTTAGTGAAGATCACGGTAATACATGTTTCGAAAACTAACATGTATTTCGGTAATGGGACTACAGATTTAACAGTGTAAACTTTGGGTTGGTTCATTTGAAACCCATTTACCTTGGAACTGTAGATGTGTGTTGTGTTACGAATCTGGGAAGCATTTGCACACAAAACAGAACAGCAGTCCCAAGCTTGGGTTATTCGATAAGGCTAAATGTGTTTATAGTTAGGGGCCCCATCCCCTATGTCTTAATGGGAATTACATGGTGTGCGCTGCGAAGTTTCTTTATAGTTAGTTTTTTTTACATCAATCCCCTTCACTTCTTCGCATCACCAACCCCATTGCCCACGTGTTTTTGGGTTGAAAAACGTGGAGGATCCTCCATCGCATCAGATCGAGCTTCCGCTCGAGAAGGGCATGGAAGCGTTTCCTCCAGCCAATGGGCGAAGGGCTGAGCAGGGCCGAGGCGCTCCGGCCAATGGGGAGGCCAGAGTGCCGGAAAACTACCACAGAGCCTCTTCGGGGCGGGCCTCTGAGACGCCCCGACCACAAACCCCCCGAGACGCCCCATCCAATGCAGAGGCCTCATCACCCAGTGCCGACTCCGCCCCAGCCAGATTGAAGTGTTCGCCCGTGCAAAGGGAAGAGATTAAAGGAGTCATCGTGGCCATTGCCTTTGGCGTGCATCGTGAGCGTCATCGTTTGCGATCGTGGACTGCGGCTTTGCGGTGGCTCCTCGTGGTGTTGGTTGGTTCGAGCAGCCAGGGGTCGTGCGGCTCGTGGGATTTCGGGTCGTGGGTTCGAGTCCCACCATTGGTGGGTTGGAGTCGGTGTGACCGACACGATGCGGAAAGGTACCGGCCAGGCTCTGTTCCCCAGCTGAACTACCTCCTCGGCTGGCAGGGACCGAAATAAAGACCCGACGGGTGGTCCATTTATTTTGGGTGTGTGTGTGTGTGTGTGCGCGGTCCCGTGGGCCCCGTCTTTTAAAGTAGAATTGCTGCAGTGTTTTCTTTTTGTTGCTACATTATTTTAGCATTGCTTATTTCGTTGTAAACTCTGCTCTGTCTCCCTTCCCGATTATTTGCCCCCATTATTAAATAAACCCCAATGTTAAATGTTCCAGTTCGTTGCCTGTGTTTTCTTTCCATTGACCCAGCACGGTGCGGGGCTGTTGAGAAATAGTGAGGGCCGTCGGTGCCGTAAGTTGTCATTGTGTCTGACGGACTTTGGTAATTCCGCCTCGGTTACACCGGACCGAGGTCGACAAGAGCGACCCGGTTCTTGACAGAGTCCATTGAGGGGTGGACTTCCCCGGTAATTTTGACGATTGGGTTACTTGGGATATATTGAAATTTGGCTATTAACCCTTACCCACGCGTCAGCGAATTGGCGCAGTACGGTCCTAAAAGTGACCCGTTGACCTTCGGGAGTTGCCGAGAGTCACTCGACCTAAATTCCGGGTGTTTCGGTGGGAGACAGCTCTACTTTTGCCTCCACCTGGCGGCCGTTCCTGCCACCGACCCCCGGCCCACCAAACAGTTGGTCCATGACTTCCAATAACCAGCCCTTCATGCCTTATAACACAACACAGATAGACCTGAAAGTGAAAACACAATGCCGTTCAAGGACCATGAAAATGACAGGAAAGGACTTTTTTCTATCATTGATGTCTGTGCATTTAACAGATGATTTCTCAGCTTCGAGACCCTACTATTTTCTCGACCTTCTTACATTGGTGGTTAAGTAAAAGTTGCAGCCTTCATCGCCCTTCTAACCTGATGTTTTAACGTAAGATGCGAAACTTATTGTTTTCATTTGATTTAAAGTTTTTTTTTTTTAATTGTAACAATTAAACTAGTCAAGTTTGATCTGAACATACATTGTCGGCTTCCTCGTCGCACAGATAATTATTACGAGTAAAAGCATGGGACAATACAAAAGAAAAAGTGTGAAGAGGGGAAAATGCAGAAGTAAAGACATATGTAAAAATTGGAAATTTTGGATGATTTCAAGAGGAGGAATGAAATGGATGAGGAAGAAATGGGTGGGAGAAAGAGTGGGGAAGAAGAGATTTGGAGAGATAGAAAAAAATAGATTCTAAGGGAATAAACTTACAGCTGGATTGAGGTTTGAGAGAGGAGAGGAGAGATTAGAGAGAGAGATTTTTAGGGAAGGAAGGAAGAGGAGTAAGGTGGGGGGGGGCGGGCGAGAATGAAGTAAGGACCAGAAAAAAAAAACATTTAGATTTGAGGGGTAATAAAGACTATTACAAAACAGCCCAGATTGCGATGAATTAATGAAAAAGTCGGTAAACATTCCAACAAAGATTTAGATCTATAGATACAGTATCGTAGATGGGACAAGGCTTCAAATCTTTCACGGAGAAAACAAGAATTAAAGACAATCCAGAAGCAACAAACTTTCAGGAGGCAAGCCCTAAAAACATCCAGTCCGCACTTGCGATGCAAGCTTGAGCGCACACGCCTTGGTCCACAACATGGCGCCTATTGTTAAGTTGGCCCAAAACTCTTCTATATACGGCTTCTTAGCCCTTGCCTCCCCTCCCCTCTCCTCACACCACCCTTGCCAAGTCCCCCCCGCCTCGTGCTTTCTCCCCCCCCCTTGATAGCTGCCTTCCCTTCTCTCACGCTATCCTGTTTCACCATACCAAACTCTTCCGGAGGTCGAGGAGAGGAAAGAGTGTCAATCAATGTTGCCAATTAGCCAGATTAAAGCTTTTATTTATCTTTGCAGCTGGAACTGCTTGCCTCGATCAATTTAGGTTTTAATAAAGTAATGAATCGCCAGATCATGGCAGGATAGCAAGAAGTACGCATGCTTTCGCTCTGTGGCTGTCTTGCCTGGGTTCGTATCCCGCACTCGGCCGATAAACTGTCATCCCAGTGTTTCAACAGCAGGGTGATTCATCAATGTGTGTGCCGTCTCTCACATGGACGTTCAGCTGGCGTCACATCTTCCGGAATCCCTCCTCCGCCTCTCCTCCCCTCACTCCCCACTCCCTCTCTCACCCTTCTGCCCCTCTCACCCCTAATTCTCACCCCTCTGCTCTCCCACCCCTTCCGTCTCTCTCCCGCCCTTCCTCTCTCTTCCCGCCCCTCCCTCTCTCTCCCGGCTTACGTCCCTCTCCCGCCCCTTCCATCCGACTTCCTCTTCCTTCCTCTCTCCCTCCACTCTTCCTTTCACCCCGCCCCCCTCCTCATTATTCCTGCAGCGTAGCGACAGGTTGTATTTGTTCGTGTATACATATAAGATATAAGAAAGGTGATAGATGATAGACCTGAACCAATAATGCGATGTTGATGAAGGACGACGATGATGATGATGGTTGATGAAGACGACGATAATAAATATGACGATGATGATGGATGATGATGATATGATGATGATAAAGATGAGTTGCTGCGGTCATTGATGTTGATGATAAAGATGAGTTGCTGGTGATGAAGTGATGATAAAGAGAGTACTTTGGTGATGAGATGAATTTGAATGATGGGAGTTGATGGGGAGTGATGTTGTTGATAAAGATGAGTTGATGATAAAGATGAGTTGATGGTTGATGATGTTGATGATAAAGATGAGTTGCTCGTGATGAAGATGAATTTTGATGGAGGGAGTTGATGGTGATGATGTTGTTGATAAAGATGAGTTGATGATAAAGATGATTGATGGTGATATTGTTGATGAATAAAGATTGAGTTTGCTCGTGATGAAGATGAATTGATGATGGTGAGTTTTTGATGGCATTTCTCATAGCATTTTCCTACCTCTCACATTATATCTCCCATTTTTTATGATTTGTTGATAAAGATGAGTGATGGATAAAGATGAGTGATGGTGATGATGTTGATGTAAAGATGAGTGGATGGTGATGATGTGGTGATGGTAAAGATGAGTTGATGATAAAGATGAGTTTGATGGTGATGAAGATGAATTGATTGATGGAGTTGATGGTGATGATGTGTGATGAAGATTGGAGTTGTGATAAAGATGAGTTGCTGCGTGATTGAAGATGAGTATGATGATAAAGATGAGTTGCTTGGTGATGAAGTTGATGATAAAGATGAGTTGATGTGATGAAGTTGATGATAAAGATGAGTTGCTGGTGATGAAGATGAATTGATGATGGAGTTGATATAAAGATGTATTGATGATAAAGATGAGTTTGATTTGGTGATGAAGTTGATTGAATATAAGATGATTGATGGTGAGATGTTGATAAAGATGAGTTGATGGTTGATGAAGTTGATTGATAAAGATGAGTTGATGGTTATGAAGTTGATGATAAAGGATGAGTTGCTGGTGATGAAGTTTGATTGATAAAGATGAGTTGATGGTTGATTGATGTTGCTTGAAAAGATGAGTTGATGATAAAGATGAGTTGCTGGTGATGATGTGATGATAAAGATGAGTTTGATGGTGATGAGTTGATGAAAAGATGAGTTGATGGTGATGAGTTGATAAAAAGATGAGTTGGTGATTTGAAGATGATTGCTGTGATGAAGTTGATGATGAAGATTTGATTTTGCTGGTGATTGAAGTGATGATTAAAGATTGGTTGATGATAAGATGAGTTGCTGGTTGATGACGATGAGTTGATGGTGATGAAAGTTGATGATAAAGATGAGTTGATGGGTTGATGAAGTTGATGATAAAGATGAGTTGATGTGATGGAAGTTTTGGATGTAAAAGATGAATTATGATAAAGATGAGTTGCTGGTGATGAAAGAAAGATAAAAGTGATGATAAAATGAGTTGCTGGCTGATGTTGTTGATAAAGATGATGTTGAGATAAAGGATGTATTGATGATAAAAGATGAGCTTGATTGCGTGATGAAGTTGATGAAAAGATTGAGTTGCATGGTGATGATGTTGTTGATAAAAATGAGTTGAGATTAAAATTATTGATGATAAAGATGAGTTTATGTGTAAGTGATGATGTTGATGATAAAGATGCAGTTGCGGTGATGAAGATGAATTGATGATTGCGAGTTTGATTGGTGATTGATGTTGATGATTGAAGATGAGTTGATGATAAGATGATTTGCTGGTGATTAAGTGATGATTAAAGATGAGTTGCTGGTGATGAAGATGAATTGATGATGGAGTTGATGTTTTTTTTGATTTTTTTGAATTGTTTGATGCAAAAGGATGAGTTCTGTGATAAAGATGAGTTGATGGTTGGATGATGTTGATGGTAAAGCATGAGTTGATGGTGATTGAATGTTGATGATAAAGATGAGTTGATTGGTGATGAGTTGATGTAAAGATGAGTGAATGGTGATGAAGTGATGATAAAAGATGAGTTTGGAGGTGATGATGTTTATGAAAAGATGAGTTGTAAAGATGAGTTTTGCTGGGTGATGAAGTTGATGATAAAGATGAGGATGGTTGATGAAGTTGATGAAAAGATGAGTTGCTGCGTTGATGAAGATTGATTGATGATGGAGTTGATGATAAAGATGAGTTGATGGTGATGAAGATTGATGATAAAGATGAGTTTATGGTGATCGCATGTGATGATAAAGATGAGTTGAGGTGGATGATGTTGATAAAGATGAGTTGCTGGTGAGAAGTTGATGATTAAAGAATTGAGTTGATGGTGATGAAGTGATGAAAAAGATGAGTTTATGGTGATGATGTGATTGATAAAGATGAGTTGATGTTGATGATGTTGATAAAGATGAGTTGATGGTGATGAAGTTGGAGATAAAGATGAGTGATGCGGTGATGATGTTGATGATAAAGATGAGGTTTGATGGTGATGAAGTTCGATGATAAAGAATGGAGTTGATGGTGATGATGTTGATGATAAAGATGAGTTTGATGGTTAGATGTGTTGATAAAGATGAGTTGATAAAGATGTATTGATGATAGATGAGTTGTATGGTGATGAGTTGATGATAAAATGAGTTGATGGTGTTGATGGTGATTGATGTTGTTTGATAAAAATGAGTGATGATAAAGATGTATTGATTATAAAGATGAGTTGATGGTGATGAAGTTGATGATAAAGATGAGTTGATGATAAAGATGAGTTGATGGTGATGTTGATGATAAAGATTGAGTTGCTGGTAGAAGAAAGAATGAATTGATGATTTGGGGGGGGAGTTGTGGTGATATGGGATGATGTTTGATGATGAAGATGAGTTGATGATAAAGATGAGTTGATGAGTTGATAAAGATGAGTGCTGCGTGATGAAGATGAATTGATGATGATGATGTTGATGATAAGATAGTTTGATGGTATGAGTTGATGATAAGAGAGTTTGATGGTGGATGATGTTGTTGATAAAAAATGAGTTTGATGATAAAGATGTAATTGATGATAAAGATGAGTTTATGGTTTGATTGATGTTGATGATAAAGATGAGTTGCTGTGATGAAGATGAATTGATGATGGAGTGATGGTGATTGATGTTGATGATGAAATTGAGTGATGATAAAGATGAGGTTGCTTGGTGATGAAGTGATGATAAGATGAGTTGATGGCTGATGAAGTTGATGATATACAAGATGAGTTTGATGGTTGATTGAGTGATGATAAAGATGACGGTTGATGTGATGAAGTGTGATTAAAGATGAGTTGATGTTGATGAATTGATGATAAAGATGAGTTGATGGTGATGAAGTTGATAATAAAGATTGAGTTGCTTGCGTGATGAGATGAATTGATGATGGAGTTGATGATAAAGATGTATTGATGATAAAGATGGAGTAGGTGATGAAGTTATGATAAAGATTGAGTTTGAAAGGTGATGTGATGATAAAGATGAGTTGATGGTGATGATGTTGTGATAAAGATGAGTTGATGGTGATGAGTTTTGATGATAAAGATGAGTTGATGGTGATGAAGTTGATGATAAAGATGAGTTGATGGTGATGAAGTTGATGATAAAGATGAGTTTGTTTGCATTAAGATGAGTTTGATGGTGATTGAAGATGATTAAAAAATGAGTTGATGTGATGATGTTGATGATAAAGAATGAGTTGATGGTGATGAAGTTGATGATTAAAGATGATTTGTTGATAAAAGATGAGTTGCTGGTGATTGATTGATGATAAAGATGAGTTGATGTGATGAGTGTTGATTTGATTAAAGATGAGTTGCTTGGTGATGAAGTTGATGATAAAGATGAGTTGATGGTGATGATGTTGTTGGATTAAAGATGAGTGATTGATAAAGATGAGTTGCTGGTATGATTGTGATGCAATAAAGATGAGTTATGGGGAATTGAAGTTGATGATAAAGATGAGTTGATGGTGATGATGTGATAAAGCATGAGTTGGTTGATGAAGATTGAGTTGCTGGTGAATGAAGCTTGATGATGAAGATGAGTTGCTGGTGATGAAGTTGATGAAAAGATGAGTTGATGATAAAATATGAGTTGCTGGTGATGACGCATGAGTTGCATGGGTGATGGAAGTTGATGATTAAAGATGAGTTGATGGGATGAAGTTGATGAAAGATGAATGATGATAAAGATGAGTTGCTGGTGATGAAGATAAGTGATGATAAAGATGAGTTTGCTGGTTGAGGTGATGATAAAGAATTAGTTGATGGTTGATGGGAGTTGGATTGATAAAGATTGAGTTGATGGTGATTGATGTTGATGATAAAAGATGAGTTGATGCGTGATGATGTGTTTGATAAAGATGAGTTGATGATAAAGATGTATGATTGAAAAGATGAGTTGATGGTGATGAAGTTGATGATAAAGATGAGTTGATGTGGTTTGATGTTGTTGATAAAGATGGTTGATGATAAAGATGATGATTTGCATAAAAGATGAGTTGATGCGTTTGATGATGTTGATGAAAAGTGAGTTGATTGGTGATTGATGCTTGTTGATAAAAATGAGTTGATGATAAAGATGTATTGTGATAAAGATGGTTTATGGTGATGATGTGATGATAAAGAGAGTTGCTGGTGATGAAGATGAATTGATGATGGAGTTGATGTTGATGATGTTGATGATGAAGTTGAGTTGATGATAAGAGAGTTGCTGTGTGATGAAAAGTTTGATGATAAAGATGAGTTGCTGGTGATGAAATGAATTGATGATGGCAGTTGATGTTGATGATGTTTGATGATAAAGATTGAGTGATGGTGATGAGTTGATGGTGAGATGTTTGATGGTAAAGATTGAGTTGATGGTGATGAAGTTGATGATAAAGATGAGTTGTGGTGATGAAGTTGATGATAAAGATGGAGTTGAGCGTGATGAAGTTGATGATAAAGATGAGTTGATTGGTGATGATGTTGATGATAAAGATTGAGTTGATAAAGATGAGTGCTTTGGATGATGGAAGATGAGTTGATGAAAAGATGAGTTGCGGTTGATGAAGTGATGATAAAGATGAGTTGATGGTTGATTGAAGTTGGATGATAAAGATGAGTTGATGGTGATTGAAGTGATGATAAAGATTTGAGTTGATGCGTGATGATGTTTTATGATAAAGATGAGTTGATAAAAGATGAGTGTTGCTGTGACTGAAGATGAGTTGATGATAAAGATGAGTTGCTTGGTGATGAAGTTGATGCATAAGATGAGTGATGCGTGATGAAGTTGAATGATTAAAGATTGAGTTCTGGTTGATTGAAGTTGATGATAAAGATGGAGTTGATGGTGATGAAGTAGAATAAGTGAGTTGATGGGATGAAGTTTGATGATAAGATGAGTTGCATGGTGATGAAGTTGATGATAAAGATGAGTTGCTGGTGATGAAGTTGATGATAAAGATGATTTGATGGATTGATGAAGTTGATGATAAAAGATGAGTGATGGTGGATGAAGTTGATAATAAAGATGAGTTGCTGGTGATGAAGATGAATTGATGATGCGAGTTTGATGATAAAGATGTTATTGATGATAAAGATGAGTTGATGTGATGAAGTTGATTGATAAAGATGAGTGAAGGTGATGTTGATGATAAAGGATGAGTGATGGTTGATGATGTTGATAAAGATGAGTTGATGGTGAGAAGCTTGATGATAAAGATGAGTTGATGGTTATGAAGTTGACTGATAAAGATGAGTTGATGGTGATGAAGTTGATGATAAAGATGAGTTGTTGATAAAGATGCAGTTGGTGATGAAGATGATAAAAATGAGTTGATGGTGATGATGTTTGATGATTAAAGATTAGTTGGATGGTGATGAATTGATGAAAAAGCATTTGATTTGTTTGATTAAAGATAGTTGATTGGTGATGATGATGATAAGAGAGTTGTGCGGATGATGTGATGATTTAAAAGATAGTTCTGGTGAATGAAGTTTTGATGATAAAGATGATTTTGATGGGGATAAGTTGAGATAAAGATAGTTGATTGGTGATGATGTTGATAAAGATGAGTTGGTTGATGAAGATGAGTTTGCTGTGATGAAGTTTGATGATGAAGATGAGTGCTGGTGATGAAAGTTGATGATAAAGATTGAGTTTTGATATAAAGATGAGTTTTGATGGTGATGATGTTGTTGATAAAAGGATGAGTTTGATGATTAAAGATGAGTTGCTGGTGAATGATGTTGATGATAAAGATGAGTTGATGGGGATGAAGTTGATGATAAAGATGAGTTGATTGATGATTTGATAAAGATGAGGTTGGTTGATGAAGATGAGTTGCTGGTGATGAAGTTGGATGATGAAGATTGAGTTGCTGGCTGATGAAGTTGATGTAAAAGATGAGTGATGATAAAGATGAGTTGCTGTGATGACGGAAAATGAGTTGATGGTGATGAAAGTTGATGATAAAGATGAGTTGATGGTGATGAAGTTTGATGATAAGATGAATTTGATGATAAGATGAGTTGCTGGTGATGAAGATAAAAGTTGATGATAAAGATGAGTTGCTTGGTGAATGTTTGATTGTAAAGATGAGTTGATGGTGATGAAGTTGATGATAAAAGATGAAGTTGATTGGTGATGATGTATGAAAAGATGAGTTGATGGTTATGATGTGTGATAAAGATTGATGATGATAAAAGATGCTATTGATGATAAAAAGATGAGTGATGGTGATGAAGTGATGATAAAGATGAGTTGATGGTTGGTGATGTTGTTGATAAAGAATGAGTTTTGATGATTAAAGATGCTATTGATGATAAAGATGATGTTGATGGTGATGATGATGGATGATAAAGATGAGTTGATTGTGATGATGTTTGTTTGATAAAAAATGAGTTGATGATAAAAGTGTATTTGATGATAAAGATGAAAGTTTATGCGTGATGATGTTGATGATAAAGATGAGTTGCTGGTGATGAAGATGAATTGATGATGGAGTTGATGGTGATGATGTGATGATGAAGATGAGTTGATATAAAGATGAGTGCTGGTGATGAAGGTTGATGATTAAAGATGAGTTGCTGGTTGATGGAAGATGAATTGATGAATGGAGTTGATGTTGATGATGTTGATATAAAGCATGAGTTGCTGGGTTGATAAAAGATGCAGTTGATGAAGATGAGTTGATGGTGATGATGTTGATGGTAAAGATGAGTGATGGTGATGAAGTTGATGATAAAGATGAGTTGATGGTGGATGAAGTTTGAATGATAAAGATGAGTTGATGGTGATGAAGTGGATGGATAAAAAGATGCAGTTGATAGGTGATGATGTTAGATAAAAGATGAGTTGATAAAGATGGTTGCTGGTGCATGAAGATGAGTTGAATGATAAAGATGAGTTGGCTGGTGATGAAGTTGGATGAATAAAGATGATGTTGATGGTGATGAGTTTGATGATAAAGATGAGTTGCTGGTGATGAAGATGAATTTCGATGATGGAAGTTGATGTTGATGATGTTGATATAAAGATGGTTGATGGTGATGAAGTTGATGATAAAGAATTGAGTTGATGATAAAATGTATGATGATAAAGAATGAGTTGATTGGTGATGAAGTTTGATGATAAAGATGAGTTATGGTTGATGATGTTTGATGATAAAGATGAGTTTGATGGGTTTTGATGATTGTTGATGATGAAGATGAGTTGATGATTAAAGATGACGTTGATGGTGATGAAGTTGAGATAAAGATGAGTTGAGGTTGATGATGTTGATGATAAAGATGAGTTGATGGTTATGATTGTTGTTGATAAAGATGAGTTGATAAAGATGTATGTGATAATGAGTTGATGGTGATGAAGTTGATGATTAAAGATGAGTTGATGTGATGATGTTGTTGATAAAAATGAGTTGCTGGTGATGAAGATGAATTGATTGATGAGATGTTGATGCATAAAGATTGTATTGATGATAGATGAGTTTATGGTTGATGAAGTGATGATAAAGATTGAGTTGATGGTGTGATGGTTGATGATGTTGATGATAAAAATGACGTTTAGATTGGTGATTGAAGATGAATTGATGCATGAAGATGAGTTGCATGATAAAGATGAGTTGATGGTGATGAAGTTGATGATAAAGATGAGTTGCTGGCTGATGAAGATGAATTGATTATGGAGTTGATGTTGATTGATTGTTGCATGATAAAGATGTATTGATGATAAGATTGAGTTGAATGAAGAATGAGTTGATGCGTGATGAAGTTGGATGATAAAAGATGAGTTGATGGTGATGAAGTTGATGATAAAGATGCGTTGTTTTGGTGATTGAAGATGAATTGATCGTTGATGGTAAAGATGAGTTGATCGTTGAATTGAAGTTGTTGATAAAGATGAGTTGATGTGATGAAAGTGTTGATAAAGATTGAGTTTGATGATAAGGATGCAGTTGATGTTGATTGATGTTGATGGCATAAAGATGGAGTTTGATGATAAGATGCAGTTGCTGTGATGAAGATTGAATTTGATTGATGGAGTTTGATTGGTGATGATGTTGATGCATAAAGATGAGTTGATATAAAGGATGCGTTTGTTGGTGCATGAAGATGGATTGATTGGTGATGATGTTGATGATAAAGATGAGTTGATGTTGATGAAGTTTGTTGATAAAGATGAGTTGATGGTATGATGTTGATGATAAAGATGAGGTTTGATGATAAAGAAATGCGTTGTTGGTTGATGAAGATGAATTGATGGTGATGATGTGATGCATAAAGATGAGTTGATGGTGATAAGTTGTGATTAAGATGAAGTAAATGATGGTGATGATGTTGATGGATAAAGATGTATTTGATGATGAAGATGAATTGATGATGAGTTGATGTTGATGATGTTGATTGGTAAGATGAGTTGATGATAAGGATGAGTTGCTGGTTGATTGAAAGATGAATGATGATTGAGTTTGTGGTTGATGATTGTGGAATGATAAAGATTGAGTTTGATGGTGATTGATGTTTTGATGATAAAGATGTATGATGATGAAGATGAATTGATGATGGAGTTGATGCTTGCATGATGTTGATGATAAAGATGAGTTGATGGTGATGAAAGTTGATGATAAGATGAGTTGATGTAAAGATGTTATTGATGATAAAGATGAAGTTGATGATAAAGATGAGTTGTGGATGATGATGTGATGATAAAGATGAGTTGATGGTGATTGATGTTTGATGATGAAGATGAGTTGATGATAAAGATGAGTTGCTGGTGATGAAGATGAGTTGATGATAAGATGAGTTGCTTGTGATGAAGTGATGATAAAGGATGAGTTGATGGTGATGATGTTGATGATAAAGATGAGTGATTGGTGATGATGTGATGATAAAGATGAGGTTGGGATGAAGATGAATGATGATAAGATGAATTGGGCATGATGAGTTTGATGGGTGATGATGTTGATGATAAAGATGAGTTGATGGCTGATGTTGTTGATAAAGATGAGTTGATGAGAAAGATGAGTTGCCTGGTGATGAAGTTGAATGATAAAGATGAGTTTGATGGTGATGATGTTGATGATAAAGATGTATTGATGATGATGAGATGAATATGATGATGTATGAAGTTTGATGATAAAGATGAGTTGATGGTGATGAGTTGATGATAAAGATGAGTTGATGAAAAAATGAGTTGCTGGTTGATGAAGTTGCATACCAGATAAAGATGAGTTGATGATAAAGATGAGTTGATGGTGTTGAAGTTGATGATAAAGATGAGTTTGCTGGTGATAAAGATGAGTTGATGGTGATTGAGTTGATGATAAAGATGAGTTGATGGTGATGAAGTTTGATTGATAAAATGAGTGATGGTGATGATGTTGATGATAAAGATGAGTTGATGGTATGAAGTTTGATGATAAAGATGAGTTGATGGTTGATGATGTTTGATGAAAAGATTGAGCTGATGGTGATTGATGTTGATGATAAAAGATGAGTTGATGGTGATGATGTTTGATAAAAGATGAGTTGACATGGTTGATGAAGATGAATTGATGATGGAGGTTGATGTTGATGATGTTGATGGTAAAGATGAGTGTGAGTTGATAAAGATGAGTTGCTTGGTTGATGGATGTTGATGATGAGTTGATGGTGATGAAGTGATGATAAAGATGAGGTTGATGATAAAGATGAGTTGATGGTGGATGATTCTTGTGATAAAAGATGAGTGATGGTGATGATGTTGATGATAAAATGAGTTGATGGTGATGAAGTTGATGATAAAGATGAGTTGATGGTATGATGTGATGATAAAGATGAGTTTGATGGTTTTGGTGATGTTGTTATAAAAATGAGTTGATGATTAAAGATGTATGATGATAAAGGATTGAGTTGATGGTGATGATTTGAAGCATAAAGATGAGTTGCTGGTGATGAAGGTTGAATTGATGATGGAGTGATGCGTGATGATTGTTGTTTGATGAAGATGAGTGATGATAAAGATGAGTTGCTGGTGGATGATGTTGAATGATAAAAGGGATTGGAGTTGATTGGTGATGAAGTGATGATAAAGATGAGTTGCTGGTGATGATGTGATGATAAAGATGAGGTTGATGGTGATGATGTGGATGTAAAGGATGAGTTGGTGATGAAGATGAATTGATGATAAAATGAATTGATGATGGAGTGAGTGATGAAGTTTGATTGATAAAGATGAGTTGATGGTTGATTGATGTTGATGATAAAGATGAGTTGATGGTGAGGAATGAATGATAAAGATGAGTTGATGGTGATTGAAGTTGATGCATAAAAGATGAGTTGCTGGTGATTGAAGATGAAATTGATGATTGAGTTGATGGTTGATGATGTTTTGATGATAAAAGATGGATGTTGGTGATGAAGATGAATTGATGATGGAGTTGATGGTGATGATGTTGATGATAAAGATGGTTGAGGTGATGTTGTTGATAAAGATGAGTTGATGATAAAGATTGAGTTGCTGGTGATGAAGATGCAGTTGATGGTGTGAAGTTTTGATGATAAAGATGAGTTTTGATGGTGATTGAAGTTGATGATAAGATGAGTTGCTCGTGATTAAAGATGAGTTGATGGTGATTGAAGTTGATTGATAAAGATGAGTTGATGGTGATGATGTTGATGAAGATTTTGATGATAAAGATGAGTTTGAATGATGGGAAGATGAGTTCTGGTGATGAAGATGAATTGATGGTAAAGATGAGTTGATGGTGATGATGATGATGAAAGATGAGTTGATGGTGATGAAGTTTGAATTTAATATGAGTTGATGTGATGATGTGATGATAAAGATGAAGATGATGATAAAGATGAGTTGCTGGTGATGAAGTTTGATGATTAAAGATGAGTGATGGTGATGATTGTTGATGATAAAGATGAGTTGCTGGTGATGATGTTGATGATAAAGATGAGTTTGCTGGTGATGCGAAGATGAGTTGATGGTGATGAAGTTGATAAAGATGAGGTTGATTGGTGATTGAATTGTTGATAAAGATGAGTTGATGGTGAGGGAAGTTGATGATAAAGATGAAGTTGCTTGTGATGATGTTGATGATAAAGATGAGTTGCTGTTGATGGATGTTTGATGATAGATGAGGTGCTGGTGATGATGTTGATGATAAAGCATGAGTTTGATGGTGATGATGTTGATGATAAAGATGAGTTGATTGGTGATGATGTGATGATTAAAGATGAGTTGCTTGCTGATGATGTTTGATGATAAAAGCATGAAGTTTGCTGGTGATTGATGTTTTGATGATAAAGATGAGGTTGCTGGTTTTATGAAGTTGATGATAAAGATGAGTTGCTGGTGATGAAGATGAATTGATGATGGAGTTGATGATAAAGATGTATTATTGATAAAGATGAGTTGATGGTGATTGATGTTGATGATTAAGCATGAGTTGCTGGTGATGAAGATGAATTGATGATTGGAGTTGAATGTGATGATTTGATGGTTAAAGATGAGTTGTATGGGGATGAAGTTGATGATAAAGATGAGTTGATGGTGATGAAGTTGATGATAAAGATGAGTTGATGGTGATGAAGTTGATGATAAGATGAGTTGTTGATAAAGATGAGTTGATGGGTGATGATGTTGATTGATATTTGATGTATTGATGATGATGGAGTTGATTGATAAAGATGAAGTTGATGTTGATGAAGTTGATGATAAAGATGAGTTGATGGTGATGATGATGATAAAGATGAGTTTATGGTGATGATGTTGATGATAAAAGATGAGTATGATGGTGATTGATGTTGATGATTAAAGATGAGTTGGTTGTTGAAAAAGATATCAGTAATACAATATTCATCAATATTTATTTCGCTGGTGAAATAATACTTGGGTCCAATTTAGTTTTTACTTGGACGTGTTAAGTTGACCTTACCTCGCACAAGAGACGGTTGTCCTTGGCTTTCCAGCCATCCCGACGAACCTTTACTTCCC
>CM068953.1:1332245-1348526 GCA_035128595.1 Eptatretus atami
AACGGAATAACTGACTTTTGGGACATCTGTATGTTTGAATGCATATGGTTTCCAGATCCGTAACAATACTTTGGTTTTGTTAATTCCATACAACTGTAACATATCTTTTTGAAAATTATGAATATGTTGTTTGCCTTTCTTTGATGAGAATGTGCTCTCCTGAATCTAATAGTAAATATTCAACACCGTCACTGTACCACTCAAAGCGAACATTTCAAACCAGATGACTTTCAAACCATATGGCAATAAGAATAACGAATGTATAATTCCCATACTGGCCCAAGCACATCTGGGCCTGGTGAAAGATCTTGTTATCAAACCATACTTAGTTAATATGAAATATGTACCCGTCTGTTATGTTTGCTGCTCTGATACTTTAAAATATACTTGATAATGGATCAATGTAAACTGATGGTTGTTTTATAATGAATAGATACTCATATAGTGTGTTAGTTAACTGTGTAACAATATAATCCTTTCTTCATTGTACTTAGTTGGCAAGTGAAATTAAAGCTGCTTTGGTTGGCACCAGTGACATTGCAAAGTCTCATTAACTCTGCTTTCTCATTGTATTGCAAAGTTGTATGAACAGGAGCCTCATTGATTCGGCCTTCTCATTGTATTTCAAAGTTGTATCATATTTAGATTGTAAAACAGGAGTCTCATCGGACTGCTGAGACTATGGACTTCTCATTGTGTTGCAAAACTATACCTTATCTGTGTGAACAGATGCTCCACCGGCCTGCCGTGTTGAATGCTTACCATTGCCTATGTAAGTGAAAGTTTCTCTGTGCACACATGCCCTGAAGCAAGGCATGCATTGTTTCACTGCATTGTCTTGTTTTATAATGTACATAATTGTTTCTCTTCACTTTGAAGGACCTCTTGTTTAACAAAGCTTTCTTGTAGTCTGGTATTGATTAACCAGTACCCTTTGATGCTTTGACCCCTCCCTATTTCCAGTCATATAAAAGACCATGTATTTTGGCTCAGTCAGACATTTGCTTGGACACTTGAGTCAAGCCTTTCTCTCCACACGTGTTTTTGTACAATAAACGATCTATTAGATTATAAAGCGTTTTCTCTTTGTGTAAAATTTCTACCGCAAACAGATGGTTCAGCAGCTGCTAAGGAAGGACTGACATTGCGACACAGACCACCAACTACAACAATGTACTCAAATCAAAGCTTTGTTCCCCATCTTCAGGGTAGCATGGCTGTGTGAATGGCACCTTGTATTGACAGGATAGGGAAAGGTGCATATATGCATGCACACAGGTACACACCTGGCAGGCTCAGTTGCATTGTGAAAAACAGAGGTGGCCTCTTGAAAAAACAGCGTCAACTGCTGCACTGCTGACTGCAACAGTCTGCTGACACGACTTTGAAGCCTTTTATTAGCAAGTAACAGGTAGGGGTATTTTATTGGTCATAACCCTTGCAATGGGTTTTGCTGTGGCACAAGAGTCCACGATCACCATTCCAGTAATGAGAAACTATTTAGCATATATACAGAGAGAGAGAGAGAGAGCGAGAGAGCAAGAGAGCGAGAGAGCGAGAGAGCGAGAGAGAGAGAGAGAACATTAATCATTAAGCAAGTGCACACATTACCTGGCTTTCTCAGGTGTGGTGTACTTGATAAGCATGTCCAGGTAGATTGACCAGACATCAGTGCGTCGAGGGAAGTTGGTGACAACATTTTCAAGGAGGCTGTTACCGTGAGCAGCGCCCCCCGAGCGGAAATGGAGCTGCGCAAACTTCACAATAATTTCAATATCTGTGGGAAGGAAGTTGGTGAAATGAGGTTGGCAAAGGGTACACACTACACACCCTGAACTCACCACTTCATTTTGGACTAGCAAAGCTGATACAAATTTAATAAATAAATAAGTAAACATAAATAAATGAACAAACAAATTGACACTTGTACATAATCAACAAATGTCAAGATCACAAAATAAAACAGAAGGGACAAACACATAGTTTTGAGGTATGGATGAAAGAAGACAAACATCAAACTCAACACAGTGACAACCATTAGGACACAGACTTGTGCGGAGGGTGGAATCGAGTGTTTTTGGGAATGTTACGATCGCGGTCGGGAAGGCACTTCAGCGCTCTCTGAAGAAGACTCCGAACGCTTTCCATTTGTCCACGTTGCATCTGCAACATGCCAAAGTTCACCCATATGGTCTTCTCCTGCCGGAACTTCCGCACCATGGTCTCGAACAGCGCCTCCGCTTTCTGGGGCGAGTGGGGGTCAGGGGTATTGTGGAGGCAGGAAAATAGAAACATTGTAGGTGAACGAGGGAAGAAACAAGTGAAATGGTTCAAGATAAATGGGGAACTTCAAGTAAATTTTAAGCAATTATTGGACGAATTAAATTAGTGTTGTATTTTTTTCTTCTTCCAGAGTTGAAGCTTGAGGGCTGTGGTACAAGGACGACTCCATCACAAGCAGTTACAAACCAAGAAACAAATTGATAACGATCCAGCCCAACCATTACTTCCACCACCGAAGATGGATGGAAGTTATGTTTTCACCCCTGTCTGTGAGCAGGATATCTCAAAAAGTTGTGGACGATTCAGGCAATTTTGTGGACAGGTTTGGTGGGTGACAAGGATAAACTGATTAGATTTTGAAGATTCGAATCTGAATACAATAATTTTTTAAGTGATACTTCACCATTGAGAGAGAGATGGGGCCAAAAACGATATATGGCAATATATCTCAAAAAGTTGTGGACGAGTTATGACAAAATGAGTTGAGTTGGTTCAATGACAAGAACAAGCCAATCAGATTTTGGTTAAGATCCCGATGCAGATCCGGTCTCAGTGGGATACAAAACATTATTTTCATCCTGATGCTCGCTTTAAAGACAAAACATTATTCTCATCCAAAAATTTCTTTTTAAAAGACGCTCCCGTTATAAAGATGGGCATACAGACTCGATGGAGATAGATATAATTTTAAAGCAAGAGAACAGAAGCGCACTTTCAAGCTCGCAACTCAACTTGTCTAAGAAATGATAAGTAGGTACAAACTGCACTGGATAGTTCAGACAAATGTGTGCACAACATAAAGCCAAGTTATGTGGCCTTTTTCAACTAACGCTGCATCGCTGTTTTGTCTGCATTGCTAAGGAACCCGTCTCCCCGTTTTCCTCAGGGCCAAGCAAAATTGGCACTCCATTTACCTGCGGCTTGTCCGAGTGGGTGTAGATCTGCACCAGTCGATGATACACCTTCAGAGCATCGTTATAGCGCAGGGCTCGCTGAAACACGGAGTTCAGGTTTTCCTCCGAGCCATACATGTTCTCAAGGTTGAGAAGTGCAACCCATACATTCAGCTTTTCCTGCTCCTCTCTGCAAAGAAGCAAAAACAAAATTCTCACAATAAAAAGAGCAATCAGAGAATGTGGTGAAGTTTCATGAAGATCGGGTTAAAATTGTGACCCGTTTGCGATTGACATACAAACAAACAAGCAGACAGACGGAGACTGAAAAAAAAAAACACACAAACAAACAACAACAAAAAACTCAGTGACACCTGGTGAAAAGGAACGCACTCGGTAGAGCACATACCTCCGCTGAACAGTTTACATTTTGTATCCCACTGAATAGTTGGATCTGAATCCGGACATTAACCAAAATAAAATCGGTTTGTTCTTGTCACCTAACCAACTCATCCACCTAGTTTTGTCATAACTCGTCCACAACTTTTTGAGATATGCTATACATAGTTTTTGGCCCCATCTCTCAATGGTGAAGAATCACTTAAATTATTGGATCCGGATTTGAATCTTCACCAAAAGTGAAGCAATTAATCCTTGTCACACGCCCGACATGTCCACCAAGTTTCGTCCGAATCCATCCATAACCTTTTGAGATATCGTGCTACATATCGTTTTTGACCCAATCTCTCAATGGTGAAGAATCACTGAAAAAATTCAGATCCGGATCTGGATTCGGATCTTCGCCAAAAATTAAGCACTGCTGTCCTTGGCCGATCACCCACATTCACAAATAATTTCAGAACGATGGCTTGAAAACTGTGGCCAAAAATCGTGAGAGACAGACAGACAAACAAACACACAAACAGACAAACGCTACAGACCAACATACTTGGCGAAAAAATTTTTTTTTCACCAAGTAACAAACAGACCCAAATGCAATGCCATCTCCTCTGGCGAGGGTAACGAGATATCTGAGATCAGAAGTGATCGCCAAGGGCAAGCCTTCCCTAAGCAAGCCAAAGATGGTCAAATTATTTTCTGACCATCATATGACCTTGACCTTCAACATTTAGGGTTGTAAATTATGAAAATGTGTCCCCATCTACAGTCTATCCATAAAACTTATGAACATCGGAAGAAAATTCTTCAAGTTAACATCAAAAAGTTACTTTTTGTTAATTCGGTCACAATCCAAAAAAAGTAGGTAAAGGACATGAAACAAATAACAGGAGCACAACTTCAGTGCAGGTACGCTATTACGATGAAAGAAAATATTAGAAGGCCAAGCGGTCTTGGTGATCCTGCATGGGCAAAATTGAGCGATGACAAAAACCAAAAAAAAATGTAATTTTCTTCAGACCACCATTTGAGCTTGACTTTCAACCCGGAGGGGTATGGTGTAAATTAAGCATAAATGCGCCTTGCTCTAGGGTCTCGGACTCCAAACTGTCTCGAGAGAGAGGAGAGTGAAGGAATCGAGCAATTTCGTTACGATCGGACAAACCTAAGTCGAGTTATGGTGAAAAAATAAAGAAATAAAATAAAATGTTAAATCGTCTATAATTAGGTCATGACCTTAAAAATTGTCAGGTCAAAATGTCAACCCTGCAAACTTATTATTCCCATTATTGATGCAAAATTACATTCCGAAGGCCTTAGCTGGCTCCGAGATACAGCTTAGACATTGGGGAGTGCAGGAAGAAAAAGAAAAATATAAACAACCAAAATAGTACTCCTCTGGGGTCGAAGAAACTCGGTACCATTAAAAGCTAGAGGCACTAATTGCAGAAAAACAACCTTCCAACAGGTATGACCCTTCACCCATCTTATAGAGTGTAAAGGGAGGGTTAACGAGGGAGTTCATGGAACACGTTAC
Organism: Eptatretus atami; assembly: GCA_035128595.1. NCBI lineage: Eukaryota > Metazoa > Chordata > Myxini > Myxiniformes > Myxinidae > Eptatretus > Eptatretus atami. Next base: position 1,337,358 of record CM068953.1, read on the forward strand.
CCTACACAGTCTTAAGAAACAAGGACATGGGCGGTCTGGGAACGAGAAATTTGATTGGTTGAGATGTAAAATGCCACAATATTTTGTCCAAGTACTGCTCAATGGAAGGGTCTTGAAAGTGCCAAAAATGTGATTTGTGTTCTACAGTGTTCAAGTATATAAATAAATTGAAATAAAATAAAGATTTTAGAGGTTGCAGGAAAAAAAAAACCCCATTGAATCCGAAGTTTACCACCATTGATGCAGTGGCTTTTACAACACCTTGTTTAACACGTTACTTTAGTTATCCGTGCCCGTTTGTGTCCTTTGTGACGTCCTTAAAAACGGTAAGTTTCCTGTTTGGCAGTTAAACAAAACTGAAAATCATTCCAGGCAGACTAAAAAACATTATCTCAATCCATTCTGCATGTTTGGTTGGGAAGAATTCAGAGCAAAAGTACGGTAAAACTACAGATTAATTTTCTGATTCATGCTCAAAATATAACATTCCATTTAAATCAAGTTGTTCCTCAATCATAAACTGCCGTTTGTGGACAGGACAGATAGACAGACGGATAGAAAGTGAACAAATCGCTTAACCAAGCTTTTCACGACGCATGCGCAGGGTAACAAGCATTGCCATCTACACAAGTAATGCCTTTGTCTCTCCCAACCCACTCCCAAAATGGTACAAGATGCATTTAACATGCACGAGCCTGAAGGAGATGGTACGCAGGGCACGCTCAGCAACAGCACGGGCCTGTTCCACCTCGGAGGACTGCAGGTGAAATGCCATGAACTGCACCCACAGCAGTGAACTGTTGGGTGAGCCAAGGAGCAACCGTTCAAAATCATCCACAGACCGAGGGACCTGCGTCGGGTCTGCCATCTCGCGCTCACGACATGCAAGCTTTCGCTCTTCACGCAATTGTTCCTTGCGGGTCATCCGGCGGCCTGTGATCGGCGACGTGCAAGCCTACGAGAAAGATATCTGTGTTGATGCTATTAGCACAGTTAGAGGACATCGCACTTGTAGCATAGAGCATTTTAACATTTGTGGATTGTGGAAGACCAGCGTTGTAACAAACTCGGTGGAAAGTTCTAAACTGATGCTACAGTGAAGGAAGTAAACAAATTATATTTGTCGTATTATATATTTTATTGAACCATTTTGATTGCAACATAGAGTTTGTAATCATTAGAACTATTTACTTTATTGCACAAGATCCCTTCCTTCCCTACTTGCACACCTCAGCATCAGAGTCATCTCCACTGCTGGAGTCGTCAGCGTTGGCCATCGGAACATGCAGATCTGCTGCCGTGACATCCCATACAAAGCCTTCGTCAAGTTGCAGTCGTGGAGCTTTCTGTTCAGGCCGCTTGCCTTGGTTACACTGCTGGCCATGATGAAGAGAATAAGGAATAAGGTAGCCATACCCAAGATGAGATGCTCAATTCTGAATGCCAAATCACTTCTGGTTCTAAATTGAGGGAGGTCACCCAGACCAGACATCTCAATAATCCATACATTTAAAAATAATAATAATAATAATAATAATCATCATCATTACTAACCAGCATACCACCTACCTTTCGGATTTTTTCATTTTTCCTTTCTCCGTCATCACTTCCCACCTGAATATACATGTCCACACCACTGTCTCCTCCATCCTTCATGTTGGTCCAATCCTCTTTGGCAGGTCCACCCTAATGTAGTACAAATGGAAGTAAAGAGCACAGTCCTGCGGATGGCCACACTTTGCAAATACCTTGAAATTACACCTTGCCCCCTCCCTCAACAAAGGTTGTTTGTTTGTTGTCAAGGGCAAGGTCAACATATCGCCAAGTTAGAGCTTACATTGAGATGGTGTGCGCAAAATCAAAACCCTCACGTTTAACAACAAAAACCCAATATCGATGCAACAAAGGAATCACATACAATGACTTCACAACATGATCCACAGATCCGATCTTCATAAGGTCGGCGAAACACCTCACCTTGCTGATGCTTTCCATCTGCGTCTCCTCACACTTGCGTTTATTGGCTACATTAGCAGAAGACTTATTCTCGAGTGCAGGACTTTTATCAGCCAAAGGTTCAGGCAAAACTTCTTCCGCAGACCTGTTCATTACGGCAGTCACATTTTTTACTGCCTTTGAAACCGAGGATTTTTGCTTGGTCTTCTTTCCCTTTTTGACATCTGCAGATTCACTGACCGTCGTGACCTTCAAAGGAACCGTTTTATCAAATGCAGATTCCTCTTCGGTCTGCTTGACGGTTTTTCTTTTTCTTTTATCGGGAGCCACTGTTACCGCTACCGTCACCTCATCCACAGCCATTGTGCCAGTAAAAGGGACATCATTGACCATCACAGTCGCCAGTGGTTCTTCCTTGACTGAGGCATGTGTCTTGTTCTTTTGAGGGACCACCTTGTCAGCATCCTTTGTTGCTCCATTTCCAGTGGACCCTCGGAGTGGCAGGCCAAGAGATTCTGGCAGCAAGTCATCCTGCCCGGTGTCCTGTGGCAACGCGGACAGTTCCACGAGCCCCGTCTCACCGTTCACACTGCACACACAGTTGCCAAGGACACAGTGTCAAAATCCACAAATCACAAAGGTATTTGGCTTGAGGAAAACTCATGGGGGCTATGATTAATGCAAACTTCAAATCCAATACACTGTACTCGTCATATCACTATTTTTATCTCTGGTGTCTCAGGCCCAGAGAGGAGCTTGTACGTGCATCACATGCAAGACAAGGACATTAGAAAACCATCACTGTATATGAACGTAAAACATGTCTCATTGTTCTTGTCCTTCATGCAATACAAATACAAGTTTCCAAATGTGGCTTAGTATTGGAAACACGATGCACAAATAAATAAAACCCAACACAGAATGAGATTTAAATCCCAAACATGTGTAAGGTGCAAGTTTATAAGCCATCAAAGAAGCAAAAACTTTCCCCATCACGATGAGTCCATGATCGTTCCAGAGCATTGACAATGCCAAAGCAGTCTCCTGACAAGGGATTATGCTGTACAGTTTGTCATTGCAGTTCCCAGCAGTAGTCAAGGATGGAATTTGGAATAGTTTGGCCAGGATGACAGCAAGCAAAGGTCTACTCTTATGAAAGACACCATGTGATCTGCAACGTCCAACAGAGAATGTTAGCAGATAGACATGCAGCTCAACGTCCCTCCAAAGGCTAGCCAGGATGACAGTTTATAGCTGATCGGGAATCTAACCCAGATGAGATGGCTTAAAGGTTAGCTCATTGTCTCTGAACTATTCTGTCTGCCCCATAAACATTCAAACCTATCTGAAATCTCTGGGTCTGCTTCCAAACCCACATCAATAGATAAACAGAGGCAACTCCCCCGAGCGCTCACCTGGTAGCGGCTGGATAAGTCAACCAAGGAACCATTGGTTCGGTTGGATAAGTTAACCAAGGAACCAAGGCATGGATGACCTACAAAATACGTAATGGAGAAGAAAGTAAATGCCTATGGATTTTTTTTTTATGCCCTGAACAAACTTTGATACATCACGGATCATTAAGGTGGTGGTAAAGTTATATTGAAATTGTGTGTGCAGCTTCGGAGATGAAAACAAATACATATTTTGGGGAGCAACCCCGCCACCGGGATAGTCCCGTGAGTTCACGGGTCCCTTAGCGGATCGTGTCGCCAATATTTTGACGGCGTGGGGTAGGGTTAATTGCCTAATTTCAATATACCTAAGTACCCACGTCGTCCAACTAGCGGGGAAAACCACACCCTCGACGGACCTCGGGCGGAACGGACCGTTTACCGAGCCGATCCAGGTGTAAACAGAGCGGGGATTACCAAGATCCGTCGGTCCAAATGAACAATTTACGGTACCAACGGCCTTACTATTTCTCAAACCCGCACCGTGCTGGTCAATGAAAGAAAACACGAACAACGAACTGGAACATTTAACACAGGGGTTTATTTTACAATAGGCAATAATCGGGAAGGGAGACACAGAGCAGAGTTATCATGAATAAAGAAATGTAATGTACAATGAACAAGGCACTTAACGATTCTACTTACAGACGGGGCACACACACACAACACACACACCACACACACACACAACACACACACACACACACACACACACACACACACACAACAACTGGACCCCGTGGGTCTTTATTCGGTAGAGCCGGGCCGAGGTACCTCCAACTCGTGCGTCACACAGCTCAACCACAGGTGGACTCAACCCCGACCGAATCCATGCCCACGAACAGACAGCCACCACACCGCAGCCAAGCCAATGCCACCAAGACCGCAGCCAAGCCAATCGCCACCGACCGCAGACAAAGCCAATCGCCACCAAGACCGCAGCCAAAGCCATCGCCACCACGACCGCAGACAGCAATCGCCACCACGACCGCAGCAAAGCCAATCGCACCAAGACCGCAGACAAAGCCAATCGCCACCAAGACTGCAGACGCAGCAATGCCACCAAGACTCAGACGCTAAGCAGTCGCCACGATCCTCTCTACTCTCTTGAGGTGGGACCGGTTTTCTCTCTCGCCACTCGCCTCCTGATTGGATGGTTCCATCGCGCGATCGCTGGCCGTCCCTCATTGGACAGGCCCACGGTAGGCGGGGCAACTCCCACCTTTCTGGGGTGGAGTCGGATCTGAGGCGATGGAGCTCTGCCCACGCCTTCAGCCAAAAACACGTGGGCAATGGCAACCGGGTTGAGTCAGGGACGGTGCCGTTGTTGTTGTTGTGTGATGATGTAATAAACCTAACTATAAAATAACTCACAGCGCACACACAAAATTCCCATTAGACAGAAGGACGGGACCCTGACTATAAACACATACTTATCGAAATAACTGAACTGCGGGAACTGCTGTCTGTTTGTGTGCACAAGGCTTCCAAATTCGTAACAATACACAGGATACCTAAAAATGTTGTGGACAGATTCGGCCGAAACTTGGTGGACAGGTTGGGTGTGTGACCATGACGAATTGATTCGATGTTGGGGAAGGTCCGAATGCAGATCCAGATACGAGGATTATTTAATTTTTAAAATGATTCTTCACCATTGAGAGAGAGGGCCAAAAACTATACATAGCATGTTATTTGAAAAATGTATTGCGTGGGATACGTTCTTGTGGCTCAGGCATTGCGTGGCGGAGGTATGTACTCTACCGAGTGCCCTTCTAGTTAATAAATGCTTCATTACAATGTTATCATTGTTTTTGTTACTTATTTTGTAATCAGAATGCCATGCCGTGGTAGGACGACGGATGAAGCTGCTTTATATACCTTAACATGGCGTACGTTTAAAACATTGGAATTCTCACGGATTTTTACCCTGCGTTCGCAAAGCGAAAAGCAGGGTGAAGCAATCGGTAGCGTACATACGTATGGCGTACATCGTAAGTGTCTGCATTTTGTTAAAAGCAGACATCAAAAACTGTTCAGTGGAGGAAATTGAAACTTTACCACGTCACATGATCATGTGATAAAGTGGTCATTCTTTTGAGGTCAACATAGACCAAAGGTCAACATCAACCAATTTTCCAAAATCCTCAATTTTCATCCGATTGACTTGAAATTTGAAGAGGATTTGCACATTTGGTCATTTAATTAAACTACCACTTATTTTGGATGTCAACATCGGCCAAAAGGTCAACATAGGCCAGAATTTCTAAAATTGTCAATTTTTTATTGCAATGGTTTCTCCCACACACTGGTCCACTCAAAGTCCGAGTAAATCCACAATGGGTTCTCCCACACACTGGTCCACTCAAAGTCCGAGTAAATCCACAATGGTTTCTCCCGTACACTGGTCCACTCAAAATCTGAGTAAATCCACAATGGGTTCTCTCGTACACTGGTCCACTCAAAGTCTGAGTAAATCCAGCAATGGTTTCTCCCGTACACCGGTTCACTCAAAGTCCGAGTAAATCCACAATGGTTTCTCTCGTACACTGGTCCAATCAAAGTCCGAGTAAATCCACAATGGTTTCTCTCGTACACTGGTCCACTCAAAGTCCGAGTAAATCCACAAAATGGGTTCTCCCACACACTGGTCCACTCAGTCCGAGTAAATCCACAATGGTTTCTCCGCAACTGGTCCTCAAAGTCCGAGTAATCCACAATGGGTTCTTCCCGCACACTGGTTCACTCAAAGTCCGAGTAAATCCACAATGGTCTCTCCGCACACTGGTCCACTCAAAGTCCGAGTAAATCCACAATGGTTTCTCTCGTACACTGGTCCACTCAAAGCCATTTTTTGATGTTTGGTCCTCGATCAAAACTTTAAGCGCTTTTCTTCCTTTCAATACGAGGTTCACGGAACTGGAATGGGACGTTGCGCTTTGCTTGCAGGAACACTTGAACGGATATTTGACTCATGTTTACACACCGTTGATTCATTGATCCGGTAATGGCGGCCCATAGATACAGCAATTTCAATTCTTGCCGACATGTCTAACAACTCAATTTCTTCGTACAATGTCATAACCTTTCTCCGCCTTCTGGCACAATTAATTTTGTCCATCCTGTGACATTTTGGCAGCATTAACTGTTTTGTGTCGAGTAGATCTTGTAGCTCTAGTATTACAGAATCTCCGTGTGTCATTTCTTGTTTGATGATTCATTATGATATTTAGCTTCATTCCCGTATGCTGGTCTGATTACTACAATTAACGGTGCGCGAGAAACAAAAGGCTCATAATGAGAGGTATTCATACACACAGATGCAGTGTGGGTGCCATTATTAACTGTTGTGTGTCTATTATTCTTGTAGGTCGAGTCTTACAGAATCTCCATGTGTCATTTTCTGTTCGATGACGATCCATTATTAAATTTAGCTACGTTCCCGTACGCTGGTTTCCCTTATGCTGGTATAATGGTTACAACAATTAACGGTACATGAGAAACAACAAAAGGTTCATAATGAGAGGTAATCATACATGCGGACGCAAACAATAACTCATCTCAGCTCAAAAACCATGATTGGCCATTATTAAACACCGTGATAATGAAATTGGAACACAATAGGTAGCATGTGATTGGTAAAAACCTGTGATATTGGAGGGTCTACTGTACAAATAAATGTCAGTGTGTCCCCGTCAGTCAGTCCGTAACTCCAAAACCATTAAGCCGAGCGGCCCCAAACTTTACATGCATACCAAGGAAACCCAAAGGAAGTGCACGAGTGAAAATTGGGTGTTTGGGATAATTTAAAAAACCCTTTTGAAGATAAGATAACTAACGGCCTTATTTGATTATGTCTTTTATCGAGGCTCATTCTTGGTCACCTCGCTGGGGTCTAAATTCACCTTTATTTTGGGAATGCCCAACATTTCCTCGACTTGGAACAGGCCTCAACAGTTTTTTTATGATAAAGTTTTTTTTGTTGCTACTTTCCTTACGGGTTTCATCGAATGTCTGATCATCATAGCTACGAATCGCTGGATACAATGCAATGCTTATAAAAGCCCTGAGATACAAACATTCGTAGATTTATTTCATTTCCACACATGCCACAACATCAAGAATCACTTAATCAGAGGTGAATTTCAAAATTTAAACTCCGGAATTGAACTTATCGAGAGTGTTCATTTGCCCAATTCGGACATTGCTTGACATTCCAGGCGTCTCCGGGTGCATGGCGTTTATATGACCGCTCGGCGATCGCTAATCACTTGCCAAGCCAGCCATTCCTTTTCAACCATTTGGTTGGAGTGCTTGCTTGAGTGTTAAAGCCAGTTGGCGAGCTTGGTTGTTCATTTCCAAGCAATGACCGTACACGGAAAAAGTTTTCGCACAGTCACTGAATATATTGCTGGACTTGAACAAAGTGAAGGCCCGACTCGCCTGCGTTGTCATGCGGTGCCTCAGGCAGTGAGTGGCTCACCCACTGAAAATGTGCAATTTTATTTTACACCACGTTTCCCCTTTTTGTACGATCTTCTTTCATTATATGACCCGTCACTTTGACACGGATGCATATAAAACTAGAAGAGCACATGGTAGAGCGCATACCTCCGCCATGCAATGCCTGATCGAGAACTTGTCGGGCCCATTACATTTTTGAAATATCATGCTATATATCGTTTTTGGCCCTATCTCTCGATGATGAAGAATCACTTTAAAAATTAAACAGTTCTCGCATCCAGATCCAGATTCGGATATTCACCAAAATCGAATCAATTTGTCCTCGTCACATACCAAACCTATCCACCAAGTTTCATCCGAATCCGTCCCCAACTTTTTGAGATATCGTGCTACATATCGTTTTTGGCCCGATCTCTCAATGGTGAAGAATCACTTAAACAATTAACCTATCCAGATCTGGATCTTCGCCTAAATCGAATCAGTTCATCCTGATCACACACCCAACCTGTCCACAGAATTGCATCCAAATCCTTCCACAACTTTTTAAGATATCTTGCACACAGACAAACAAACAGATAAACAAACAGACAGACAAATTGGGGGGGGGGGGGGGGGGGGTCAATAAAATTTAAAATAAAATAAAACTCACAGTGTGATAACTTTGCAAAACAGCACAAAGTAGAATGGCACTCGGTGGAGTGCATAACTCTACCAGGTGGAACAGTTCATGTTTTGTATCCCACTGATGGGCTGGATCTGAACCAAAATCCAATCCGCTTGTTCTTGTCCCCCATCCAACTCATCCACCTTGTTTTGTCATAACTCGTCCACAACTTTTTAAGATATAGTGATATATTTAGTTTTTGGCCCTATCTATCAATTTTAGAAATTAGGCCTGTGTTGACCTTTTGATCTTAAAATTAATTGGTAGTTTAATTCAGCGACCTGACATGAAAATGCTCTTCAAATTTCAAGTCAATCGGATGAAAATTGAGGATTTATGTCGATGTTGATGTCTATGTTGTTGTCTTTATATATGTTGATGTCTATGACGACCTTTTTGCCTATGGTAACCAAAAAAAAATAGGTGGTTGAATTCAGTGACCTGATATGTAAATCCTTTTCAAATTTCAACTCAATCGGATGAAAATTGAAGATTTCGAAAATTTGGCCCAAATTGGCCTTTTGGCCTATGTTTACCTCAAAATGAGTATAGATGGTTGAATTCAGTGACCTACTGTGCAAATGCTCTTCAAATTTCAAGTCAATCAGATGAAATTTGAGGATTTTTGAAAATTTGTCTCAAATTAGCCTATGTAGACCTTTTCGGTCGACTGAATGTTAAGAAACTTCAATGAGGGACCGTCGCAGGGTCAGTGACATTAATCTCTGAAAATTTCAGAACGGTCGGTTGAGCGGTTTGGGCTGGATGCGAGCGGACAGACAAACAGACAAACAGACAAACAAACGGAGGCGATCAACGTCCTTGTCAAAAAAACAATTTTTTTCCAAGTAACAAACAGAGAAGGGGGTGAAGACAACCTCCTTCACCTTCGGTGGCGGAGGTAAAGATTAAACGCTTTGTTTGTAAAGTTTCTTCAACTGTTTTGTTGGAGTGCTTGCTTGAGTGAAGTTAAATTACTTGGGCGGTGAGTGCTCTTCAAGCTTCAATCTGAACAAGCTTCCATGGCGACACTGCCACTCGGTTCTCCTTCATATGTGAGTGCTGCTTCATCAGGATGAAGATTACCGCACTCCTCCGTGGGGACATCTCCGAAGTTCGGAAAACAAAATAAATTAATGATTACAATGAGTTAAAAAAATATTTTCCGTTGTAACAAAGCAATGCATCGCCACATCATGGCAAGATAGCCGAGAGGTATGCACACTCGTTCTAATCTGTCTCGCTTGGGTTCGAATCCCGACCCAGCTATAAAATGTCATCCCAGTGTTTCACAGGCAGAGCGATTCATCAACGTGTGTGCCGTGCCATCTCTCGTATGGAAGTTAAACTGGGCGTCACAACCGGAATCACTCCTCTATCTCTTTCTCTTTCTTTCTAACCCTCCCCTTCCTCTCTCCCACACCCTGTCCCTTCCACACCTCCCCCTCTATTAAGGGGACTGTTAAGGACTGATGGTTTAGTCTTGAATTTAAAATAGCTTCCCCAAAGTGAAGCATGCATGAGTGAGATTCGCAGCGAGCCGACCAGAGATGTGCAAAGGTCACTGCGGTGCGAGCATGCATGAGAAGTCAGAGATATTGACATTCCCAAACGATGCACCGCAGCTTGATCTCACCGACATCCTACCCAGAATCAAGTCCATACAAGTGGTGAAAAGTGTGGGGGCCAGTCCACACCCCTAACTAACTCCAGCAACAACTGTAGATAAGTAGGAGATGGGATCACCACATCTCACAGCACTCACAGCACCAGATTGATCAGTTTTGGTGACACCCCAAGAAGACCAATAATAATCCAGAGGGCATCCCGATCCACTGAATCGAACGCTTTACAGAGATAAACCATAGGCTGCAAGCAGCCCCTGCCGAAACTCTCATCTGCGTTCGGTGAGGACCCGAAGAGCAAGGATACGGTCAATCGTTGACCTCTTTGGTGTAAAGCCTGACTGCTCTGGATGCTGGTGCTCAAGCAGATGGTGGCGAACCACAGCAAGAATTATCCGAGCAAAGACCTTGCCCGGCACTGAGAGCAGCATCACCCCTCGGTAGTTGTTGCAGTCTTGGCGATCACCCTTCCCTTTTCAGAGAAGGTCAACAAGGCCCCTCTTTCAGTCAGTTGGGATGATGCCTGTGTTCCAGGCAGAGCACAGAACTGCATTTCCACCAGCCTTGAGAAGTTCAGCATGGATGCCACAGATCCACAAATGAAGGTGGATCACAGTTGATTGGAGGGTCAGCAATTGGGATTGTAACACCCCTGACGTCCAACTCAACAGCTGGTGGATCAGCCTGGTACAACCGCTCAAAGTAACCGGCCCAGCGGGCCTTCACTTCAGACTCCTCTGTCAAGAGCCCACCACCCTTCGCTGCAAACGCAGTACACCGAGGGATGGACTTGGAGGAACGCAATAAACAAATTCCCCTGTAAGCAGGATAAAAATCACTTGACCACAGGTGATGCTCTACCCCCTCACAGATTCCTCACACATAGGCCTCCTTATCCACCCTCAGCACACGTGCAGTTTTACGCCTCAACTCCCTGAACAGCTCAACTCCATTAAGCCTGGCCTTGTGACTCTAGTCAATGGTATCCAGTGTCCCTTGAGAGACA
>CM068953.1:1352176-1369487 GCA_035128595.1 Eptatretus atami
CCTGCAGCTCGAAGTCTTCTCTTCACAGTTGAAACTGATACTTCCTTATTTCGGCCAGTGTTAAGCTGTGTTTGAAGCTTTCATCCTGTGAGCCGCCTATCACGCAAGCTGTTGAACTCTCAGAAACTTGTCTTCTGATTGTGTTGTGGCTTTGGGTCTGCCAGACCTCTTCCTGTCAGAGTTTCCTCCAGTTTCCAAGTACCTTTTGATGGTGTAGGAAACTGGACTCACTGACACCTTGGCTTCCTTTGCAATTTCTCTAAAGGAAAGACCTACACTTTTAAGGGTTATAATGGTCTGTCTGTCTTCCTTTGTTAATTGTCTTTTTCTCACCATTATGATAGCAATATACTACTTCCTGCAGTGCAATATTGTCCAAATAATGCTTCAGAGGGTGAAGCAACACAGTCTGTTCCAACACTGCTTTTATACAGACAGAGCGTTTGTAACTAATCAACAAAAGATTGGACACCTGTCGGAATTGTTTGCAGAAACTTTCAAGGCTTAATTTACTTCCATTGCTGCAGAACAGCTGCATTTGCAAACCCATTACTTGTTCCCTGAAAAGGGCCTTTTTAACAACTCTGAAATTTACATTGTTTTTCAGTTTTTGGTCACTTAAACTTTGTTTTTTAACCTCTGGCAGTTTACCGCTTAGCTTTGTACCATTTCAGGTTATTCACTGGACTTGATCCGCTTAAATTTCAGTAAAAACTGGAAAAATAGGGGTGTTCTAAAACTTTAGACCGGTAGTGTAAATATATATATATATATATATAATGTTTAAATGAAACTGCTCTGCTGCTTAAGAGAAGGACGCTTTGCTGCTGGCGCCTTATTGTCTGATGGTAATTAAATAACTCCTGAAAGGCGATTGCAACAGACGTCCAAGGACGATTATATAACAGCATAAAACGGAATGTGGTATTTTGAGAATCTGTTCACTCGATGGTTAACGGAAGGTATGATCAAAGTAATAGGCTTGTGTCTCCATTCACTCGGCCTCTTCATATTTTGTTTTAACTTTGTTGTTACCCTCTCCTTCGCACGGCCAGCCTCGTATTCCCAAACTGCAAATCATGACCTGAGCGTGTCTATCACCCCTTCCCTCCCAAAGTGGCCATGTCTACAGTTCCCTTTCTCACGCTTGCTGGTTCCCCCCACCAGTCAACCTTGCCACATGTTTAGCTCTCCCATGTCTTTTGCAGTCGAGAATAGTATAAAGGCAATTGCTCTGTGCATTTTGAGCAGAAAGAGGATCGTGTTTGTTGTTGCTTGTCTTGTTATCCTTTTTCCCATGCGCATGTTTGTTGTTATTTGTATTTGATGTGTGCTGTTTTAAAATGGTTTTAGACTCCGAAAGAGAAGAACTGAATTTCTTCCAACTAAGCCTTCGGCTCCCTCACCCCCACCCACCACCCCCCTCATTGCTCTTCTCCCTCCCCTCTCCTTAATATATACATATATATGTATATTATATATATATATCATGCATAGACTCCTCCATACTCGTTCTAGCCGAAGAAAGTTGCATAAATCAACCATCAAAGGCGAGACAAGGTAAGTTTTTTGCAGTCTTAAACCCTTCCCAGAGTTCTTCCACAGCTGGAAAGACATTCACAATTGTATATACATGAGAATCCAACATTCTACCCCCCCCCCCCACCCCCTCAGCTGCCAGACTGGTTTCATCGCTTGTTGGCAAATCATCAGTGACAGCACAGACAGAAGCATGCACCACTGAGGCTTCAAAGCATGTACTACATGTAAATGTCAAAAGCAGTCAACATATAAATGAAAAACAAAGACCCACTCACATCCCTCACCTGTGAATGGAGGGAATAACCAATTAGCTCTCACCTAATCAATTAAACCCAGGTGGTGGTTCTGTGAAACTGGCACTCCCCCGGGGCAATGGCACACAACATATAGCGGTACCGAGAAAGTTATTCCATTAGTATTCGTTTTTGCTAGCCCTTCCCTTATGTGTTGTGGGTTTATGGGACAATATGCATTGCGAGGGCTTTAGGTCATGTTTTTATTCCCATTCTTTACATATCTATCATTCTTTAGATTATTTTGCTTCGCTACACATGTGAACCTCTCCTTCCTTCATGCATACATGCACACCAAGGACCACAGTAACAGGGGCAACTCATTTGCAGACACGCACCCTTTAGCATTCAAATCGCCCAGCATTATCCAACAGACGTTACACCTCAGACTTCACCAGACTCGAACTCCAACGTTATAACATTTCATTCACCATCAAAATTCCTTGATAAAAATCACCACACCTTCAGACCACAACCCAAACTCTCTTACCTTCACCCTTCACAGCCACCTCAACCATCACGGCATAACTCACCGTTACTGCCACTACAAATGCCTCAACCAGTCACCACCACTGACAATCACCACCACTTCCAAAGTACCATAACAGATACTCAGATCTGGACGTTCCAGTATCCAACTTGGAAAGCGAGACTGCGTTTGACGTCATGTGGATAGCCTGAGCGCTCAGCTCAGTTACAGCCCTCATTAGGTGTCTGGCACATGTTTGTGGCTGGAGCGCGCAACCAAATACCCATGTTAGTCTTGGAGATGGATCACGTGGCTTTGTTCAGTGCGAGTGAGGCAATGTTCACTGCCGAAACCTCATAAGGGCGGAGCTAGCACCGGGATAATAGTCCATACACCAATGAGGGTGCTGGACAACACCCTTCGCTCCACCTGATCCGCTCCAAAGCCCCACCTAGACCAGGGGGTTATAAAGGTAGCACGGGTTTTTCTGGCAAGCATTCTGGTGCTCACAGTTATCTGGCTCAGGCTCTCGGTTCTCTGGCTGCGCATTATTCTTGGGGTTATGGCGCAGTGAAAAACAAAGCTTGATGGAATGAGCGAAGCAAGCGGAACGGAGCGTAGTATAGAACAAATGGGAAGGCCAGATGCCAGACCGAGCACAGTATCAGTCCATTAGCATTTGCACAAACAGACCTATTAACATGTCACTTTAGGACTATCTTCTCACAAGTTCTTTGCTTTATTTCTCACCTCCCTTTGATCCACCTCTTTCCACCTTCCTCTTTGTACTTCACCTGCACATCACCGCGCCTCTTTCCGACCACAAACCGTATAGACTCAGTTTTCTTCCACCCCTTCCCCCTCCTCAATGACTGGGTTTGTGTTGGTCCGTCAACCTCGCCTGGTAACAGAGGTCAAAACCACCTCAAACCTTCTCTCTCCCTCTCTGTACTATCCTAATTTCCTTTGGTGAGGATTCTGATTGCACCTGTTTTATTAGCATTATTAAGATTGTAGAACATTAGGATCGGGGTAACTCTGCAGTGTCTCTCGTGTTTGTATATAACTATTTATTTTTACCGCACCTCACCAATCCTTGTTTTCCTCTGCTGTACGTAATTTATTTTGCCATAAATCCCTTGCTTATTGTGCCACATTCCTTTCCTCGCCTTTGCAATAAATAAATTGTTATTATTATTATGAACTAGTTGAATGCACCCGGCGCTGCCCGGGTTCTTTTTGAATGAATTTAATCTCTATACATATGTCTGACGCGAGCACAGTATCAGTTCCCTATTGGGCCATGGCAGTCATAGGCTAAGGGGGTTGGTGAGGGGGAAAAACACCCCCCTCCCCCCCCCCGGCCGAGGGGCCTTGCCACATAGCCTATAACCTTCCCGGGGCCATCCGGCATTTTTTGCTTCAGTGGTTAGTCCTATCTTTCACTTTCAGGAGATTAGCACGTGCAGACAAACAAACAAACAGACAAACAAAACTTAAAATCATATTGTTAGGTATATTGTATATGGCGTTGGCCCCATGTCAATCGGCTGAACTTGAAAAATTAACGTTACGAAATCAGGTGATGACGTCATAATTCGGAAACCGGAAGTCGAAGTACAATTCTTTTACATCGGGACACTCCCGGGTACATGTTCTGTCAGCATGTGAAGTTTTGGTGAGGATCAGTCCAGTACTTTTCGCGTGCATAGGTCACAGACAAACACACAAACCACAAACAGACACACTTTGAACTTTATATATATATAGATGTGTACCCAATTTGTCGAGTCTTTTCCTCCATTGGTCCAGCATAGTCCACATGTAGTCTTCGCCCAAGTTCTACCCCACATGATTTGCTGTTAGCCGGTGTGTACTTGGCTGCATCTGATCAGGTAAGATTAAGACAAGTACGCATCGAGGGCATGAGCCCCCCCCCCACCCCGATATCGTCGTCCATCGGTAAGGTAACCACGCTAAGTAATGACACCCTGCCAGGGTTGGTGATACCAATCGGCATTTGTGGTTGATTAGCACCCACCAAGCCACGGAATTTCCTCAGGACCGGCGTTCGAGAGGAACCTGAGTGTTTCCCTCATGGTGAACCTCGAACCCCGGGCTGTAACAATATCGATGTTTTATGGATACAGTACACATATGTGGTGGAAATAGCACCATTAGGTGGGAGCCAGTATTAAAAATCATCTTCCTTTATCTTCTTCACATATCATGCAACCTTCTCAATTTATAATATCGAGTATATGTTTGTGATTAACAAAATTTATTTCAAAAATGAGAAAATTATGAAGTGCACTTCAAAGAATGTGCCATAGCACATTGCCCCACCAAGCTGGGCCGAGAAGAATACTTCCACCAGGAGGGCAGGAGTGCCTCCCAGTCTGTACAATATATAATCAATGAAAGTAAAACAAACAATAAATAAATAACCCAAACGACATCATCACCACAATCACATCATGTCACCAGTCAGGATAGAATGAATCAGCATCTCACATTCCCCGACTCCAGTCGAACCCACCTGATCACTTTGACAGTGACGAGGCGACCCAATGGTAGGTGCTTCTTGAAGATGGCTGCCTCATTTACGGAGTATTGGCTGAGATTTCGGTATGACAGTCGACTTTGAGCGTCCATGAAAGACTGCCAAGAATGCACATTCGAGAACCCAAGTTCCACTAACGGCTCAATAATGTTTTGGGAAATATTGTTATAATATCCAACCATTTATAAAAATAGAAGCTTTGAGGTGTTTCTTGAGCATGGAAAAAATAAAAATAAAAAGCAAGGAAACATTACACAGTAGTAGACTGAACAAGAAATGCTCACGTGATGAAGACGTTCCTCGCTGAAACCCGTTGCACATAGCCACGCACGCACGAACCCTCAACGACATCCGCCGCGATGACACAGTCTTATCGAGAGCATCTTCGGCCACTTCTGGACTGATGGCTGGACAAGACCAAAAACACGTTTTCAAATACGGAATCTCACCGATTGAGACAATACATAGAAATGGCTTGCAGTGATCTTTGTTGCCCATGTCTGCCTCATGTCACAGCTCTGTGCCTCGTATGAAGTGTCTACAGCTGATTGTGAAATAAAAATGCACATCACTCCATCTGCTAACTTGGAAATGGAAGTTCAGAAGAACATCTGTCTATCTGCTCAAGGTGGCAACAGACCAACAATGACTTTACGAAACAATAATCAACTCGATGCTTCATCCATAAAACAAAACAGAATAATAAAAATAAAACAATTATCAATAAGTTTGTGGAAATGGCTCCCAGGGGTTTAAAAAAAAAAAGCATATTGTAACGTAAATGTCTAGCAGAAGTGTAAAGTGATTAATTGTGATATTAGATCTGAGGATGCGCCTGATAAGGATAATAATTAAATAGGAAGTTAATTATCTTCAAAGGGGGTGTTTTTAATTAACCCAAACACCCAATTTTCAGTCGTGCACTTCCTTAGAGTTTTCTTAGTATGCATCAAAATTTCAGGCTGTTAGGTTTCATGGTTTTAGAGTTATAGAGTGTATACACACACACGCGCACGCACGCACACACTTAAAGGGTATACAGGCTCTTTAGCCATGAACACACTTTGGTACATCACTGGTGATGAAAGTTGTGGTCAAGTTTCTTTGAATCATGTGTAGTTTCAGAGGAGAGAGCAAATACCTTTATAGGCAGTCAACCAACCCCCAACCCCCCTCCGTAGACCCCTCAATGAGCAGAGATTTTGATGTGGTCAATAACCTTCGTTGGGCATCAGATATGAAACTTGTGGCCAAGTTTCATCAAAATCGTGCGTTTGGTTCAAGCGATAACGACTGAAGTGTTTACAGACTCACTGACTAACTGACTGAATGACTCACTCACTCACTCACTGTGGACACTGCTCAATTGCATAAGCACACAAACTAAGTCCACGTGAGCTAATAATAATGTACACGAATAAACAGAACAAAAAGGCTTGGTACCCTTATTATAACAAATATTACTGGGAGGTTCGGAGGGACGTCACGAAGATCCCGTTCTCATCCTTCGCAAGAATGCAACAGAGGAGCACGTCCTTTGGTGCAAAGCCTGCAAGTGGCTGATCGCTGTAGCAGTCGGCCATTTCCGTAAGGCCACCTTCCCGACCTTGCATTGAGGTAATTCAAGCACCAGCCCTGATGTAGGATTGACCTCTTGCAACAAGGCCAAGGTCAGCGAGCCTGGGATGGTTTGTGGAAACCTAATAGTTGGGCATGAGAGTGAGATGGGCAGGTGAACAGAGCAAATCTATGATTATTATTCCTTTATATGAAGCAGTTTTAAAGCAAGAATATGATGGATGTTAGGGAAATAAATCAGAACACACTTAATGCTGAATCATAAGAAGATAAAATCAGGATCCTGTAATATGGTAAACAATAACATTAGAATAGAATGGCCAATTACAAGCCACTTTATAACTGCGGGCAGTTACGACCGGGATCCAATCTGCCCCGCTTTGATAGACCCCGCCTTCATCGGACACGTGACCACGATGTCCTCTTCATACAATCATTCAAATACAGTATTAAAAAAAAAATAGGAAAAAACCCCTAGAAGGCGCTCATATCCCTCCTAGAAGGCGCTCATATGGGAGCAGCTGGATAAGATAACGAGGGAACCACTGGTAGGTGTGGATGACCCACAAAATGTCACGGAGAAGAAATTAAATACTACTTTAGGGTGGAAACGGCTGATTTTTACTCGACTACGGAGGTGAAGGAGGTGAACTTTTCACCCCTTTCTGTCTGTCTGTGTTCAGGATATCTCAAAGAGTTGCGACGATCTGGATGATATTGTGTGGACAGATTCGGTGTGTGAAAATGATGAACTGATTCGATTTTGGTGAAGATCCGGATCCGGATTTACTACTAGATTTTTTAAGTGATTCTTCACCTTGAGAAATCGAGCCAAAAATTTTATTAGCCACGATATCTCAAAAAGTTGTGAACGAATTCAACAAACTTGGTAGACATGTTGGGTGTGTCGCAAGGACGAACTGATTCGATTTTGGTGAAGTCCGAATCCAGATGTGGATACGAGAATTATTTTAATTTTTTATCGTGATTCTTCACCATTGATAGGGCCAAAATGATAGTACTGTTTAGTATGATATTTCAAACATGTATTGGGCCGATATGTTCTCGTGGATCAGGCATTGCATGGCGGAGGTATGCGCTATGATATAGTTCTGTATGCATGATATTTCACACATGTATTGGGCCCGATATGTTCTTGTGGATCAGGCTTGCGTGGCGGAGGTATGGCGCTATACGAGTGCTCTTCTCGTCTTTTAAAGTCATTAACAAACTTAAGTTTATCACGTGTGATGAAGGTTGTCATCAGTTCATCGGGATTGCTTGTGTTGTTTGAGAAGAAGGAATCACTCTTTTGGAGGGCACACCTGTAGACACCTGACCCAGATTTATGGTGTGAACAACTTTGGTACATCTCAAGTGATGAAGGTTGTGATTGGTTTTCATTGGAATTGTGTGTGTAGCTTATGATAAGAAGTTGCAGTGTTTATGGACTGATGGTGGATGGACTGACACACATCCATAAGCACCGTGGAACTATGTTCCAGGTGAGCGAAATAATAAACAGACAAAAACAATGGTATCCTCCTAGAAGGTTTGGATCCCGAATAACTCAAGGAAATACAAAGTGACTGCTTGGGAAACAGACAAGAGAGAGATGTCCGACGGTTGAGCCGAGGCCGCGAGCGATCACCTTGCCTCAACGGGCCTGTCCTCTTTTCAGATGCTTGGCCAGGGCATTTGCGACTGTTTGCACCATTAAAAAACAAACAAACAATGATTCAACAAAGTATACATCATAATGTGTAGATCCAAGTATTTTCCCACAAGAATGCTTTTTGAATGTATTTTCTTCGTTACAATAATCTACATATTACGTATGCAAAGGGGGAGTGGTGAGTGATGTGCAATTTAATATGCTAATTTAATAATTTAATATGTAATGTGCTTATGGTGCCAGCGATATCGCCTACTCTTTACAAATGAAGCAATGGGACTTTAACGTTCACACGACTGCTGGCAGACGCATACATCGAGGGACGGCACACACGTTGAATCACCTTGCTTGCGACACCAGGATACAGTTTATATCTGGGTCAGGATTCAATCAGGGTAGACAGCTTGAGGTGAGTGTGTGCATCTCAGCCATCCTGCAGGCCTGCTGTTGTATTGTTACGAATCTGGAGCATGAGCACTCAACATACAGGTCCTATAGAACAGTTTATATCGGTTAATATGTGGTTTTTTTAGTTAGGGTCCCGTCCTCGTTTATGGGTGAATAAATGTACATGCGCTGTGGAGATTTTGATGTTAGGATTTTTACATCACTCACAACAACAACTACGGCTACTACATCTCAACTACAACAACGCATCTTCGCTCTCACAGCGACAACCCTCTGCTCCCGGCTTTCTCCGCGCGCTCGCTGGGATGCGGGTGTGTTCGGAATTTGTTGGGATGGAATTCCATTTCCCAAATATGGTCATGAACCGGTTCGCTTGGCTGCACGCCAATAAGAATGCGTCGTGTCCCACCCACTGAGAGCGGGCCACGATGAGCGGACTGATTCCTTCCCGAATATGGTCATGAACCGGTTCGCTTGGCTGGCGCGCCAATAAGGAATGCGTCGCGTCCACCAATGAGAGCGGGCAACGATGAGCGAACCGCCCCGAGAGAGAACAAAAGGAACGGAGAACAAATAATCGGGTGGAATCTGCTCGAGCGCGGAGAGGAAGAATTCGTGCCCGTTCAAAACGATCTCTCGGGCTGGGCAAAAGGCATCTCGTCGCTGGCGTGCTTGGTTCTCGGCTCGTCTCGTGGCTGGCGTGGTCTGCGTCTGGCTGCCTGGTCGTTCTTGGCCGACTGGTGCTCCGGAGGTGCGGACGTCGAGCGCGCGCTGCGGCCGGTAGCCTGCACGTTCTGTCCTCAGTCGACTTCCCTCCGAGCTGAAGGGATAATAAAGGACCTTTTGGTCCGTTCTTTTGGGTGTGCGTCTGTTCTGTGGGCCGTCTTTAAGTAGGATTGTTTAAGTACTTGTGTGTAATTTGCATTCTCTATGAGTCGTGATAACTCTGCCCTTACGTGCTTCCCTCGTTTCCCGATACTGTGAATAAATTCCCATTTGTTAATGTTTCCGCTTGTTTCTGCGCTTCTTTCCATTGGATTAGCATGGGCGTGTTGGTGAATTACAAAGGCTGTTTGCCACTGTAAATGTACATTTGGACCGAGCGGACTTCGGCACCCATCCGCTCGGGTTGCGCACGGGTCGGGACTAACGCTCGACTCGTACGGTGCCGTCGAGGGTGTGATACTCGGTAACTCGCCATGTGGATCTCTAGGTATTTTGAGATTTGGCAAATAACCCTGTCCACGTGGTGGAATTATTGACGATTCACGGTCCGGTAAGGTCGTACCCTCGGAGTTTTCCGAAAGGTACGATCTAGATTCCGGGTGTTCGGTAGAGTCGACCTACCGCCCCACCTAGCGGTCGTGCTCGCAGCCGATACCGCTCCACAGCAGTATTACATTCCCATAAATAAGCATCTTGTAGATACCCTCATAATATCAGCTTTGGGCAAAATACCACAAATAAGTTAAAATCCTGTTTTCTTGCTGTATTGTAAGAGATTGCATGAAAGCACGCACTTTAGCATTATACTGTAGCGGGGATGTGATTTGGGTTAAAGGGAGTAGGTAGTGCAGCTATTTCATTATTAAATGTGTTAGCTGAGGAATATGGTATTTGTGTTTGAAGATTAAACACGTGGAAGCATGTCTGACAGATTTGAATTGGAACCCTTAATCCTTGTCGTCTCCGTTAAATGTTCCTTCAGTCGTACACAATCTCGAGGCTGCTAAAGCTGGCATTGAGCAATGAGCATCTCCGCGGACGTGGAAAAGCCGTTAAGGCACCTGGAATAGACCAATGATTGGTGATCATGCACTGCAGCGGATATTGAAAGATTGGAGACGGAAATAAGCTCTTAGATCGCAGATGATAAAGTGCTGAAAGACCAAAATAAAGGCTTATTCTCGGCAGATTAATGCTGGGGTCACAGACAAGAGCAGCTGGAGACCACCTTTAGACCGCATAGAATTGCAAACTGGGGTCCTAAGGAGGACTTTTGTGTTCACCTCGGTGCTTTCAGATGTGCGAGCTTGCGGGGGGCAACTGAAATGCCTGGCCGAAAGAGCTACGTTCCTGGTTCCTTCCTCGAGTGACGTGCAGAATGAGCGGTTGCCTTATGCAGGACTGGAACCAAACTGCCTCCAGAACACTTTGCAGGCTCTAACCTCTGTTTTGCGATCGTGTTTGTTTGTGAATTTCCCAGTGTGTGTCGTGATGTTTGTTGGTGGATGGGTAGGGTGAACGGTTAGCCAACGGATTATTTGTGGGTGCAGAGAATCATAAGTTTTTTTGTTATACCTTGTCGAGGTCGTATGAGAGCAAAACACAACGCCACAGGGCGCATGAGACAGAGGGCGGGGTGGGAGGGACAAAAAGTGGGGAACAGACACACTTAGGAGATCTGTGGAAGGGAGAGGAATGGGACGGGGACATGGGGAAGAGAGATGGACATTACAGGGCTTTCAGGAAGGAAAGCAGGGGAATTGAGGAAGTGGGCTTGGGTGGGATTATCGGGGTAGAAAAGATCGAGGATTTGGATGGGGGATGATAAGAGGTGGTGGTGAACACCTGTTTTGAAAGCCGGGGGGAAGAATGGGATGATAGAGTGAGAGAGTTTATTCCAAAGGCGGGAAAAAAGAGGATGAAAGAGTGAAGGTGAGCAGTGATCGTGATTTTGGTAGTTTTACCAGAAGGGGGTTGTTGGCGGACCTTGACGCCTGTGGAATGTGGTGGGGACAATCGCAGAGAGAGCAGGGGGGACAAGGCTGGAGAGGAGACGGTGAGCGAAGACCACCGACAACCTGCGGTATCGAGTGAGAGGCCCAAGACTCAGCTTCATTGTGGGAGATGCCGATGATCCGAAATGCCTGGTTTCGACAGCGTGAAGCGGAAAGGTGGGAGGCAGGAGCACCAGCCCAGAGGGGAGAGCATACTCCATCAGGCTACGGACAAAGCTTTGTAAGTGGTCAGGAGCTCAAGAGGGCCGAGGAGGACTTTGCGACGGAGGATTCCCAGTCGGCGACTGGCTTTGGGGCAGGTTGGAATGTGGCTTTTCCCAGGAAAGGTCATGGCAGATGTGAGACCCAGAAGCTTGAAGAAAAAGACTTCTTCCAGAGGATTGTTGAGAAGTGGTGGGGGGGGGAGGGGGTTCTAACGGTCCTTCGAAGGACATAGTGAGAGTGTGAGATTTGTCTGGATGAAAGACTGTTCCACGTGTTGGACCAGTTTGTGATTTTATCCAGATCTGCAGTGAGCGAAGAGCTGCTGCTTGCCGGTCTGAGGATGACGGTGGTACGGCAGAGGGGGATCATCAGAAAGAGTATAGAGGATTTTCCAGAGAGTCGGAGAGATCATTGATGAAACAAGAAAAAGACAGGGCCGAACGCTACCTTGGGAACTCAGCCTGGCGGAAGAGGGGATGAAAGAACTCCATTTAGGGCCACACGTTGACTGCGACAGGAGGGAAGTCTGCGAGCCATGAGTGGAGATGGCCTTGGATACATGGGAAGAGAGTTTTGCGTGAGTAGGGCAGGGTGGCCAGACTGGTGTCAAAGCACGTGATATGTCCAGGGATACGGCTCGGATTTCTGTCTGGCATTGAGGACCTCCATCCATTGATGGGAGAGAGCAGAAAGCGCATATCCAGGGTAGAGTGACTGGTCTGAAACCAAATTGATGATCGGAAATCAGCCATTGGAGAAGAGGAAGGATTAATGTCTGAGCGATAATGGATTCCATAACCTTGCTGATGATTGGGAGAGGCTGATTGGTCTGTAGTTGCAGGATCTGTTTTTGCACGGCAGTGATGTTTGCAGATTGCAAGCAGATGGCAAGATGACCTGAGCAAATGAGAGGGTGAATAGAACAGAGAGGGTGAGCAAGAGCAGAAGGGCAGGCTTTGAGACACGTGGGCTGATGCCGTCTGGACCGGTTTGCAGAATCTGAGTCGAGGTTTGAAAGCAAGCTCTCCACCTTGTCAGGAGAAAGACACAGAGGTCCAGGGACAGTTGGGTGCGACTGGGTAAGGTGGGTAGAGAAGTGATGGGTTTAGGACACAGTTTAGCTGCAAACACGAGTTTAGGCATTCAGCTTTTTCACGTGCGGTATCAGCAGTGCGGCCATTGAAGGTAAGGGAGGGGATGGAGGGGGAACTACACCAGAACAGATTTTGATTTAAATGCCACCAGGATTTTGAGGAGGGAGAGCGGTTTGAGAGTTCAGACTTGAGATGAGAAAAGAATGTTGTTTTTTTGGCATCTCCTAAGGGTAGACTACACCTTGTTCCAGCTTGTGGAAGGAACTGAGATTGCCCTCAGTTGGGTTTGCTTTCCATGAGGCAAGGCAAGTTGTTTCAGGACAACTGCCTCGCCACAAGTCGTAACAAGGGCGGGGGGAAGGGTAGGACAATGAAGACGAGAGGGATAAATCTGTGCATGAGGGAGAGCAAGTTCTTTGAATGAATTCCAGGATGAGTTGATGTTTGAGAAAGTGTGATAGGAGACAGTCTATAAGTTTTGAGGGCTGCTTGGAGACCCTGGCCAGTCGGCTTGATGAAATGCCAAGACTCGACGGCGGTGAGGTGGTTCTCTGATAATAGCCAGAGAAATGTCCACTTTGCAGGACGTGGTCAGAAGAACCGATTGGAGCGGAAGAGAGCACAGATATTGTCAGGGAAATTTGTCAAAATCAGATCCAGAGAGATGGAGTACCATTGGTTGAGATCCGGGTCGGGAAGTTGACCGATTGAGTCAGTCCCAGTGAGTCGCAGAGCTTTTGCTGAGATGCCATGAACAGGTGAGAGAGGTCCCACACCTAGCCACTGGCATGATGACAATTGAAGTCACCAAAAGAGGAAGAGAGAGTTTGGAGATGAGAAGAGAAGATGGTCCATGTTTTCGGATAGTGAGGTGTGATGGGAGTCATCACTGTTAGGTGGACGGTACAGTACACATTAACATGAGGTGGGAGTGGAGGGGAAGCCGTAGCCAGGAGGATTTCCTGGGGGTGTGGGGGAGTGAGGCAGTGCATGGAGAGTGGGAATAGAGTCTTTGATGAAGAGAGCACTCCTCCACCAGGCGAGGCTCAGGTCTGTCATACCGGAGGAGGAGTAACCGGGGAGAGATACTTGGGAGTCAGACACGTCTTGGGAGAGGAAGTTTGGTGTAGGCAGTTATGTCTGGTTTTGTCAGTGGCAGCCTGTATGGAAAGATCTGAAAGGTTTGAGCGAAGGCCCCGGATATTTGAGGTCCACACTTTTATATGAAGAGGTTAGGGGAGGAGGCTTTGGGTGCAGGGGGTGGGGGGGGGGGGAGGGAGGGTAGACAAGGGACGAGGGGAGGGAGGTAAGGAGGGTTGTTGAAGTGTGGGGGTTTGAGAATAGCTTGGGGAGGGGGCCGAATGAAGGAGGAGAAAAGGCTCTGTGGTGCTGGGGGAGAGGGGGACAAGAGAGGGGGAAAGAGGCAGTTGAGGATTTGAGGAAGGTGGAGTGAAGAGATGGATGTGAGAGGGCGTGGAAGGAGGCAGCTTAGTGGATGAGAGGGGGGGGCAACTTTGAGAAGGATGTGTGAGGGGGATGAAAGGTGGAGAAAGGTGAGGGGGAATTTTTGAGAGAGGTGAGAGGGGGCTTGGAGGGAAAGAGTGGGATGGTTTGCTTTTGAGGTGAGAGTGAGGGGTGAGAGGGGTGAGTTGGCACTGAAGTTGGAAAAAAGCAATGGTTGATGGAAGCGAACATCCATAGCAACTGGGGTTTTAATAGTTTTAGGTCAGAGATGCGATTTAACACAATCCTGATGGATGCAATAAAGGCGAATTCAGAGAATGGAGAGAAGAAATGGCTGTAACAGTTTGGATTTTTTAGGCAAGGAATGAAGGAGAGGGTCAAAATGAGAGCAGTCTGTGAAATAGCAGAGAGTAGTGCATTATGAACAGTAAAGAGTACCACATGTGTGAGAGAGGAAGATAAAGCATGATAAGATCGTTTTTGTTTTTTATTATTAATGTTTCAGGAGTTTTTCAACAGATTAGGTCATGGAAGTGTTGTAGAAAAAATCGAGGAAGAGAAGAGGAGGAAAGAATAAGAGGAGAAGAAGAAGCAGATCGGGAGAAGGTTAGCGTATTGTTTTGTGTTGTTGTTTGTTTTTTTGTTTGTTTTTTTTAAAGAATAAGAAATAGAGGAGATTAGTTTGGGAGAATGGGGGACGTTAGGAAAGTGGGGAGGATAGAATGAAGGTAATGGGGAGGATAGAAATTGAAGGTAATGGGGAGAAAAAAAAAGAAAAAAAAACGATCGAACAACGAGGGGAAACCGGTAGGCCTCAAGCTAGGCAAGGCCTAGGCCTCAAAACACCCGGATAAGAACGTCGACAAAACTCACAAATAGCACGATTTTTTGAAACAAAACCGAATAGGAACATACAGTAACATGTAGGTGAGAAAATTAAACAGTTAAACGGGACAAATAACGACCGGAAACTTAACTTTGAGAACGTCAGAGAGAGCCCCAAAGGAGACCTCTCGACGCTCCAACCCCGGACCGGAAGTATGCTTATTTGTTTATGCACTGTACGATCTTGTATTTGATAGTTATTGTACAGAACTGTACATTGATTTTGTAATTGTTGATGATTGTTTTTCTCTCCTCAATCTCCCCTTCCCCATTTATTAATCTGATTACTTCAATGAACTTGTGTTGCCTGGTTCGTGTTCATATTTGATTATTATCCCCAGTGTGGTTAAAAAGCACGATTGTGGGAATTGGTGACATTACATCAGAAAGGTTTTATGAAACTACTGCCGGATCGTCAAAGCCACCGCTCGGGCTTCCATCCGTTTGGATGGGGTGATCCGGCCAGAGCGGCAGATCCTCGTGAGAGCCATCAGGGATGTCACACAGAATATGAGAAAAGTCTGAGTGAGGGCGAAGCCCGAGGGGGGCACGAAGGGGTGTAATGCCCCCCTCGCCAGAAATTTTTAATTCTAAGATAGCTTTGATTTTTGAAGCTCAAAAATGATTTTTTATTGGTTCTATACTCCTCTAATCAAAATAAACCTTCAACTTAAGTTCTGTTTTTGTCATGTTTGTCAACAATCAGTTCCCTGCGTATCAAAGCAGTTCAAGCGCATGAACTCCTCCTGAAATTTGGGTTTCCTTGTAACATCACATGTTTTAGGCCCAATGTCTGAAGTCGATAAAGGTATTTACTAGTAGTTAGTCACAGTCAAACAGATTTAAACAGGGTTTAACAGCATTTGTGGACAGAACCAAGAAACACATCCGAGACAGGCAGGCTTTCCTCAATCAGATTCTTCTGTGGGCAGTCCTAGCAGTCTTTGGCTGCCGCATACTAAGTTCTTTGCCTTCCTCTTTAGTGGCACTAGTGGTGGTTCTCTGCTCAAGCATAGCTTTCCATGTCTTTTTTTTCCTCTCCTTGTCTCTTTTCTTAACTGAGCCTCTTTTTCCACCTTGTAAGGCTGTGCCGCATGTTTTTGACCAAGGTACATTCACCGGATCAAACTCTTGGTCATCCCTCTTAAGGTATTCCACTGCTGACTTTCCCAGATGCCCTCAGTGATATTTACGTCTGAATAGTCACTGTATGTCCTCCGGTGCAACTCTTCTGTTTTTGGATGATATAAACGTCTTCCCATGACATTGAAGGATCCTCACTTGGGGTCATGAAGCAAGACAGAAGCTGCCTTACAAGTTTATTAGCGAGGTATATTGTCCTTGTTGAGACCTGGTTGCCACCTCATCATTCGCCAATCCATCTTCTGG
Organism: Eptatretus atami; assembly: GCA_035128595.1. NCBI lineage: Eukaryota > Metazoa > Chordata > Myxini > Myxiniformes > Myxinidae > Eptatretus > Eptatretus atami. The sequence goes on from CM068953.1 coordinate 1,368,482, forward strand.
GGGCAGCAAGTTTGCCATTACATGGTCTGTCGTCTCAGGTCATAGGGCCAACTTCCTTCTTCCTCATTCAAGACATTGGTCATCAAGTCTGGGAAGTCACAACATAAGCTTCAACATCAACAATCAATGGCCTCTACAGGTTGGGTTCAAATAGCTGAATGCTGGCACGGAAGAATGGGATTCAGTATCGGCATCATTCCTTCAATGAGGTACATGCCCACATGTGCTAAAGGCTTCCTTCAGCATTGGTTTTTGAAGCCTTGACAGTCGTGTTGGATGGATGTAAGACAGTTTCAAAGATGGACTTTTGGCTTTTCGCCATGAACATATCTTCAAACAATTCAACAAGTTTTTGGGCATTCCCTGGGCAACTTGCAGTGATTGTAGCCTCCTGTAGGAACAGATCAATTAATCACCTGGGGCTTCAAACATAGCAGGCTAGACTCCTTCAGAAACTACAGATAATCGTCATGGATTTTGTGAATCATGGGAGACCTTGTTTGGAACAGCAACTACATACTTCCTTGAGGGAGGTAACACTTGGCAACATAAACCTCTCAAGATGAGGGCTCTTTTTCTCACAATAGAACAAAACGATCCAAGATCGTTCTGTTGGGCGTTTCTTTCCATCCTTCGGTCATATTCTTCCTTCTCAAGAGTGGATGTTTTCTTCGGATTCTGGCTGGTGCAGTTTCGTCACCAATTTCCTGTGATAGATTTTCAGCCAACAGTGCTTGAATATTGGGGCGGATGTGCCTTGGGTTAAGAAGCCCATAGTAAGAAAATGTGAGGGCAATCAAGCCTTGACGCACAGTATCCACACTCAAGTCGTAGGCCGATAGCCAGCGATGGCTTGATGAATCGTTTCAGGCATGTTGGAATTTGGTACATCAACGAGAGTAATACCTCCTGTACAGTTCTTCTCAAGATCAACAGACGACATTTCATATCAATTGTGAAGAATGTGAATAATGACTCACCCAACCACCAAATGGTTTGCAGAATA
>CM068953.1:1392567-1409379 GCA_035128595.1 Eptatretus atami
TATTATTGTAATAAATTTCCCTATTGTTGAATGTCCCAGCTTGTTCCCTGTCATTTCTTTCATTGGCGTGGCACGGTGCGGGTTGAGAAATAGCGAGGCAGTAAATTGTTCATTTGGACCGACAGGCCTCGGTAAACTCCGCTCGGGTTACACACGGTCCGGGTACGGTAACGGCTCGTCCCGCTCGAGGTCTGTCGAGGGTGTGAATTCCCCGGTAGCTTTGCCACATGGGTAATTAGGTATATTGAAGTTTGGCAATTGACCCTTACCCCACGCGGTCGAATTATTGGTGATTCATGGTCTGTAAGGGACCCGTGCCTTCCGGACTTATCCGAGGGTCACGACCTAAATTCCGGGTGTTCGGTGGAGACGACTCTACTGCTCCACCTAGCGGTCGCTGCTCGCCACCGAGACCCGGCACAGTAACAATATATACTGAAACGCAAAAGAAACTTACCACCTTTTAAACCTTCAAATATCAACAATAACACTGCGTGTAGTAAATGTGTGAACTTATTTGTGGACAATAGTGTCCTCACTGTCAGACAAAACGGTCACGGATGGTCACTTGAACCTTCAATGTCACTTCATAGCACAGCTGTTGAACAGCCGTTTTGACTGTCAGTGATTAGCCAAGGGGTACGGATGATTTTAATGAGCTGCACGTGATGTCTTGATATTGGCTTTAAAAAGGCCAGTGCAAAATGGGCATTTCAATCAACATGCCACGATTGTCAAGGGATCAACGCAGTGTGCCTTGGCATACTGCAAGGCGGATTGAGCTACCGTGAGGTGGCACGTCGCCTTGGCTGTTCACACCAGACGATATCGGCCCTGGTGGACAGAGACACCTCCACAACTCTGCAGATGAGACCTCGATCAGGGAGGCCAAGAGTCACCACTGCAAGGCAGGACAGGCAGATGGTCCTAAGTCAGATGGCTTCAGACATTGAGGACTGAGTGGGACAGAATCCAGCAGCAATCCATCCAAAGACTGGTAAGGCAGTATTCGCCGACGATGCACTGCCTCTATCCAAAACAATGGTGGCCAGACACGCTATTGAAAGGGGACTGACATTGCACCCTGTACTGTTCTGTACTGTAGAACAAACTTATGAGATGGTGTATCTTGGTCAAAAACTTGACATGTCATCAATTAAATGCCAATGTTTCAATTAGCAATTGTTGGTTTGTTTTATTTCGAACTGTTACATTTTATTACATTTCAAACAAGTGGTAAGTTTCTTTTGCGTTTCAGTATATATACATATCTGTACATATATATATATATATATATATATATATATATATATATATATATATATATATATATATATATAATTGTTGCAGGCCGGGGATCGGTGGCGAGAACGACCGTTAGGTGGGGAAAGCTACGCCGTCTCCACCAGGCTCCCCGGAATTGTAGGCCGTCGCTCCGGATAATTCCGTGAGCCGTGGGTCGCAGAACCGACCGTGGTCGCCAATATCTCGATTGCGTGGCATGGGTTATTTGTCTAGAGCCAAAGTACCTAAGTATCCACGCAATCTCGTCTACCGGGGATCCACACCCTCGGAACGTCTGGCCGAACCGGATCATCTACCAGCTACGGTAGAGTATCAACTTCCACCTACCAACTCCGGCTCGGATGCAGCGAGCGGCCTGCCCAGGACGTTCCGGCTACGATGTACCGATTACCGGGATGAAACCCCGCTTCTACTCAGACCCGGACCATGCTGGACCAATACAAGAAGGGACAGAAACGGATTGGGAGCATTTCTAATAATTTATTTACAGAAACAGACAAAGGCAAGACTTAACGTGAAATTTACAAGGATCAAAAACACTTATTCAGTTCTACTTAAAGACGGGCCCACACGCACACACACACCACACACACACACACACACACACACACACACACAACAAAAACAAAAAAAAAAGAAAAATAAAAAAAAAAAAAAAAAAAAAAAAAAAGAAAAAAAAAAAAAAAAAAAAGGAAGAAAAAAAAAAAAAAAAAATAAAAAAAAAAAAAGGAAAAAAAAAAAAAAAAAAAAAAAAAAAGAAAAGAAACCAGAGTTCTTTATGGACGCTCCAGCCGATGAGAGAGACGAGCTGGGGGTCAGAGTTCGTGGGTACCTGGTCGTCACAGGGAAAGCGTGCTCGGTGATGCGGCACCTGCCAAAGGTCGTCGGGGCACAGTCCGGGCGTCCGTGCAAGATGCGTGGCTCATGGCGGAACTCGCATGGCTAATGTCGGGGTCCACAAACTCCTCTCCGCGTACAGCCACCGTGAACCAAACTCTGCCGCTCCGCCACCGCGAACAAGCTCTCTCAGCGCCAACGACAACCACCACTCCTTTTCGTGCTCGTGCCGACAACCACGACTCTTCTCAGACTCCTCTCGGCCACCGTGAACCAACCCCGACTGACTGACTCAGGCAACGTGAACAAAAACTCCCAAAACCCACACGAACTCTCGTCCACAGAACTCCTCTTTCCCAGAGAGTCTCGGGGATATATCTCTCCTCCCACCACGGGGAGGGGCTCTTGGCAAAACACACCTCGCTGTCCGCCTCTAAATGGCCAGGATCCGACGGGCACAGCCTTCCTGGGCAGGGTTTCGGCCATGCCCGGAGAAAGCCGCCCCTCCCCTTCATGCGTGTTTGAGGAAGGTGGATGGTGGTGAAGCCACGATTGCGTGTGAAACGTTCGTGGAAGCCGAGAACTGGGACCGTGAGGCACCCCTCTCGGCAAGTCAAGGTACGAGCAGCCAACGGTGGTGATGGAGCGTGATGGGCAGGTGGTGAGATGTAATAACCTAACTATAAAAAAAACATCACAACACACATATTCGACTCTCCCACTCGACAAAAGGAAGGGACCTGTCTCACACCTACTTAACGGAATACCTGACCTTTGGGACCTGTATGTTGGGTGCTCATGGTTTCTAGATCCGTAACAATATATATCTTGTCTGTGTGTCTGTCTCCCCCCTCCTCCTCCCCTTTTAGTATTCCTGTCAGCAAAGCGACATGTGGTGTTTGCTAATTAAAAATAAAACAGAAAGCACCAATCAATGATAGTCTGGAACATCTGTTGCAAGTCATGTTGCACAAGTCATTGAAACACACAGAATACGAGAAAGAGAATGGTTAACTGTTTACTTTGATATGATGGCATCAACTTCCTCCTTTTGCCACCATATTGGTAACAGTGACCGCAGGGCAATTGCCTTTCAGCGGAGGATGGATGGAAATCTTGGAGAACTTTCCCTTCAGTGAACCCAGTATACCTTTCATGGCTCTTTAACCCCAAAGAAGCAGTGAAGATCCAAACAAACCTTCGGCCGAAGGTCAAGTAGGAGCCGCTCCACCTTCCCTCTTACTGTGGGTGTAAGCCTGACCCAGACCGCCTTCTGCTGCTTCTTGTACTGCACACAAACAATGTTCAAAATCAAAAAGGATTCATTGCACCACATAATACCCCTACCACACCAAAACACAACATTAGGTTACCACAATATTTAACAATACAAATCTGGCTTCACACAAGAAACAATGCAGGTATAACAAGATCAGCATTCAGGAGAGTGCATACCTCCGACAGGCTGATGGGTTTGTTTTCCTGGATACATAATTGAAGCTCGTGGAAGAGCGAGTAATAGTACACTGAACGGTTCAGGACAAAAGGGACAGTGAGGGAGGGGTGGGGAAGAGAAACACCAACAGCAGAGTTGAAGGCCAAGATTGAGGGAGATTTCGACAAACAATGAGTGTGTGGAGGAATGGGAACAGGAATCAACAAGATGGATATAAAAGGAACCTCTCAGGAAGGAAAAACTGGAAATCTGAGAGGGAGATTGGGGTGTTAGGGGTGGGAGGGGATGGTTCACAATGGTAGAAAATATCTGGGTTTTGGGGATGAACTGTGATGGTAGTGAACAGCTGCTTTGAAGACCCAGAGAAAATAATGTACTGGAACCCAATGAGGGTTACAGATCTGCATCTGAACCTCAACCAAAATCTAATCAATTCGTCCTCGTCACCGAGCCAACTCATCCACCAAGTTGTTATAATCCATCCACAACTTTTTGAGTTATCAGGTTATACAGTAAACCCTCAAATATCGCGGGTTTCGAACAATCATGGGCAACCTATCGTGTTCCGATTTCGTTATCACGGGATTTCATTTCGACTAATCGTGGTTTTAGAGCAGTCATCATTTGCGTCCTGAGCGCGTATGATTATCTCCCATTACGAGCTTTGCGTTTTTTGCACACCACTTTTAATGGCACCCAAAAGTAAAGCGATGGACAAAGTTAGTTGTGCTAAAATGCAGAGAAAGGTTATGACATCGAGGTGAAAATATCAAGTTGTTAGATTGGTTGGCTCGAGGTAAAAGTGCGGCATCTGTGGGCCACCATTACGGGATCAATGATTGTAGATAGAACCTTCACTATTGTTCTCTTCCTCATTCCCAAACCTTCATTTTCCAACTCTGTATTCAAGCCCCATTCCAAAACCCTCATTTTCCGACACCCGGACTCGAACCCCCATTCTCAAACAAACATTCACAAACCACATCACCTCACCAGGGTTTTGACCGAATAATCGCCACTTTAACATTGCAATTGCGTGGTTCTCCGCCGTTCCAGCATCCCAGTCAAATTGAATCAAAAGAGGTGCTTCCTGAAACAAGGTAACCAAAACGAAGGCTCCAGTTCAACCACGGATATCCGTACATCCCGCACCAGCAAGGGCTAAGTTGAGAAATTCAAAAGAGGATTCCGCCTCCGTCATGTAAAATTACTCAGGGAAATAACATCAGCCGACCATGATGCTGCGAGAAACTACCTCCCGCAGATCATGGAACTAATCGAGGCGAGGAATTTATGCCAGAGCAGGTTTTAGCGCTGATGAGACGGGATTATTCTGGAAGATGATGCCACCTCACACCTTCCTCTCCAAGCAGGAAAGATCGGCTCCGATGTTCAAGGTAAGGTGATTAAGGGTCATCTTTCCCTTCTGCTGTGTGGCAATGGTGCAGGTAACTTCATCGTAAAGCTAATATGCTGCTCTTTCCGATCGCTGAATTCCCCTTTCCGCTCACTCTTTCCAGCTCCCCCCTCTAACAGCATCATCATGATCCCGAGCGGACTCTTGTGTTTTACATTTACGGTCAGGTACAGTAAGAGTATGTAATGTTCTTACCTTCACCCACCTCTCCGTTTTAAATCACCTCGCTGTTTTGTAATAAATGTAAAAGGTAAATATCTTGTGGTTTTGTTTAATTTACACTGCATTTATTGTATTTAGATGTTTATTTCACGTGTATATTTTAATTTTAATGTCTTTATTTATGGCTGCCATCGTCCTTCCTCTATTTCCTCGAAGCCCAGAAACCGATCGAGGCGAGGAATTTATGCCAGAACATAAACGGTGGTTTATGGAAATCTTGGATTTCCAACAACACCTTTTCCCATTGGCCCTTGGTTTCCACCATTGCGGTTTTAACCATCACGGAATTTCCCAGGAAATTTGAGGGTTTACTGTATCATAGCCCCATGATATTTGAGGGTTTACTGCATCATATTTTTGCCCCATCTCTCAATAGTGAAGAATCACTTGAAAAATAAAACAAATTGTTGTATCTGGATTTGGATTTCCACCAAAATCTAATCAATTTCTCCTCGTCAGACACCCAACCTGTACACCAGGTTTTGTACAAATCCACCCACAACTTTTTGCGATATCTTGCTCACAGACAGATACAGACAAACAGGGGTGAAAACAATCTCTGTCCACCTTCGGTGGCAGAGGTAACAAACAACTCAAACAAATCAAATTACTTCAAACATATTTGTGCAACTGTTGAGATGTACATGAGCCTGTCACAAAAATAAATAAATAAAAAATAAAAAATATTGTTATATTTGTGGGGTAGATGGAGGAACTTCATAGTAAAGGTAGGATTGTATAGAGTAGCATGGCCCGTGGACGTGTAGGAGACATTTTGATGTAAATCAAGTAGGGAAACTGAGTTTAAGTGTTATGTGTCACCACACAGGGGGTGGTGCTGTGTTAAAGTAGGTAGGGTCTCAGGCTAATTTCTCCCAGTATGTGATTGACACTGTGCCCTGTTCCTATGTTTTTGCATTTCAAGACCGGCGATAAACAGGAATCATATCCTGAGAACAACAACCGAGCCAGACATTTCCAAGCAGGCGAAAACCCCGCCTCTAGGAATGACAACTAGCGAGAACACACCCCTGGGGGGTGGATGACGGAGTGTGGGGGGGGGGCGGCGTCATAGGGTAGAGGAGAGGATCGGCAATCGGGACATGAACAAGAAGCGATAAGGAGGTTCTGTGAGGAAGGCGATCGAGACTGAGGCTCTGGCTGGCCGCCCTTGACGCAACAGAAAAGGCGGTGCAAATCCCATTGTTCATTTGTGTGAATTTGCTCGCATGATGGAGCAAGACACTGGCCATTGACTGTTCGGCTGGGTCGTGTGAGACCACACCTCGGAGCCTCATGTTGTGCCATCAGGGAAGAAGGCGGCACCATTTTGCAGAGAGCAGTGGCGTCGGCAATTTCAATCGTGAGGAGGAACTTTTACACCAGCTTCTGGGCCTTTAACGAAAGGACCATCGGCACGAACTATCTCCCGTACGCTTCCCACCCAGAGAGCGGCTTGGCACCATTTTGGGCACATTTTCCCACGCAGTGACGACGCGGCTTGGCGAACCCCAAGCGGCAGAAACTCATCTCTGCGCACACAGCTAAGTGCCAGGAGAAAGGGAGGATTATTCTTTTGTTTATTCTGTCTCCTTGTCTGTATTAAAGTCTGTGTGGAGGAGTCTCAAATAGGAATTTAGGTTACCTCACGTTTCATTATTATCCCGTTTTGATTTATTTCCATTACAAACATTTGATTTCTGTTTATTAACTTTTCTTGTGTTGTCTATTTGTCATGGGTTCGAGTATAAGCCGTTGTGCGTCCGTTCTGGTGAAGCGCCTCGCTGCTTCTTTCCCTCGCACACCATAATCATCAAGAATCTCGGCTGTAAGCCTACAAGGGAGAAAACCGTTTGGCGATCCGTTCATAGGTGTTAACTGCCCCATCCATGACAATTGGGTTGGGGTAGTTCATTTAACCCCCTGGACATGACAATATCATTGGTCTTACAGATGCATGAAAGTAAAACAGACCTTCACCTCAACTTTTCAAGAGGTTTAAGAACTCTGCCACTTAAAAATAAATAAATAAATAAATATTAATAAAAATGTGGCTTTCAGTACTTTTCAGTTTTTTTCAACGGTAAAAGATTGTACAAATGACTACTTTATTAATACCAACACCAGGCCTCGAAACAAAATGATTTCCAAGTATTTGGACCGATAGGTAAAATGTGCAAGGAAATGAATGCTCATGGTAAAATCTCTTTGGGACATGATCCCTTCAAGGCCAAATGAACCCATTCCGAAGCACTCCCTTTTTCAAGGTTATTGTGACCCCCCACCCTCACCACCTCTCCACTTTTTGTTTGTCAAGTGTCGGTTGTTTTATTCCATTTCTGTTTCATCCCCACTGTCCCCTTCCTCCTCTTGCTGCATTTCATTCAGCTTGTTCACCCCCGTGTGTACTTGTCCCCTTACCCTTGAACTCACTCTAACTTATACTCTGATGTTGGTGTTTCCCCATTTCCATTTTGTTCCTTTACATTCTGCTCCAGCTTTTCCACGAACCTCGATCACGTATACAAAGTACTCCATGAGAACAAACATTTATTTATGTTGATCTTCACTTCATCTCTGCTCAAGGAATACTCTTGCCCTGTGTTTTACCCATAAATACAGATCTCTGACCCCCCTCCCCCACTCCTGCTGATCCAAAAATACATTTCCTCTTCTCGCATCAGAATTTTTATTTCATTTTTTCCTTCATCACAGTGCAAGTGAGTGAAACACAAAAGTACACTCACCATCAGAACAAAACAAAAATAACGTCACTCAAAAGTCAGAATTTTCAAGCAAAAACGTTAACATAAGCAGGCAGTTGAAAGGGAATTAAACAATGAACTTACCGACTGAACAAAGCACATGACCTTCTGACCAGGTCTGTAAGATGCCAAGAAACTCTTGAGATCATCTTGAGTGTTTGATGACAACTTTCTGTGAATTTGTGATTATGTTCAGGGCAGGAGAATAAATAAACAAACAAACAAATCAATCAATAAAGGAAAAGGCGAGTATGATCTTTATTTTGCTAAAAACTACAGGATGAGGTCAATGAGTGAACTGGATATTGCACTATGGTGAATGCAAACTGTAAAAGGCACCAACAAATGAAATAAATAAATAAATAAATAAAAATCACTCAGAGCGACACTTGGCGACACTCGGTAGAGGGCATACCTCCACCAGGCTGAACAGTTTACATTTTGTATCCACCGATGGGTCGAATCTGAATCCAGACCTTAACCAAAATTGAATCTGTTTGTTCTCGTCACCCAACTCATCCACCGAGTTGTCACAACTTGTCCACAACTTTTTGAGATATTTTGCTATATATCGTTTTTGGCCCTATCTCTCAATGGTGAAGAATCACCGGGAAAAAAATCAGACACGGATCCGGATTCGGATATTCACCAAAGTTAAGCGTTACTGTCCTTGGCCGGTCACCTACATACACAAAAAATTTTTTCAGAATGATTGCTTGAAAACTGTGGCAAAAACTGAGACAAAGACAGACAGACAGACAAATGCCACAGACAAACATAATTGGCAGGAATTTTTTTTTCACCAAGTAGTGAATAAACCAGAGTAAAACGATAGTAGGAAAGAGGGAGTGTGGGCGAGGGGGGGGCGGGGGAGGGGGCTGGACCAACCTGCGACGGAAGCTCAGTTCCAGTCGGGAAGTTTGAAGAGACCTACAAGACAGCCGGAAAAAGAGATAATCATAATGTCAACCCAAGCACAAATTCAATAATCATCGGACTGCAACATGGGTGGGTAAGCAGGCCATACTTTTTGGACTTCCAGTTCCCAATGACCGTGGTTGTGATCTTCTGACCAACTTTGAGTGATTGTATCGGAAAAGAACCTGGCTCCACAGAGTTGAAGAGCTCCGACACGTGTAAACGACCAACGAGACCACCGGGCAGCGTGATCAACGCGTGGCATGGTTTCAATAACTTCACCCTTCCTGATGTTCTGCTTCCCAGTTGCAATTCTTTCGGTTTCACCTCCTGCAACAAGAAATAGAGTTTATAAAATTTGAAGCTGCGAGAGATTTAAAAAATATTGACACCACAATATTCAGAGCTGTTCACCACTTACTTCGCTAGCCTTGTGCTGGATGACAGGAAATTTTCAGTGGAGTGTCATCAAAATCAAAATAATCTTATCGATTCCATCTATCCCCCCTATTTGCAACCCCAACTCACCATCCACCATCAAAAGGTTTCAACATGGCAAAGGTTTAGATAGAACAACAAAAGCTAATAGAGTACTGCTCTTCCCTCTGGCTGGCTCCCCGACCTCACACCTTGCTAGGCTTGACACTGTGGAAACGAAGGCCTTAAGATCATTTGAATATCCCGCGATGAAGCCGAATTGATGGGCCTCTGACTTTCACATCAGACGGGCTGGTGATCTCTGTCTTCTTCCATCCCCTTTCTGGTCTTGCACCCTCTGCTCTTTCCATGCTCCACCAACCCCCCTAAGGTCCACCATCAACCCTTATAGTGAAACGACACAAAAATCCAGAAACACTGCTCACTTCCACTCATTTGTTCCTTTTTTCTCTCATCTGTGGAATGAACTTCCCCAGTCTGTGCAGTCCCATTCCTCCGAGCAAAGTTTCAAGACAGCTGTTCATCACAACCTCAGGTCACCCCCTACCCCCTCCCCCCAATTCATAGTAATCATCTCTTCTACCCCAAATGACCCCATTTCCAAGCACTCCCTTTTTCCAGGTTATTGTGATTTTTCCCCCTCTCACCGACCCCTTTCGTTTGTTGGCGGTTGGTTTATTCCTTTTCTGTTTCATCCCCACTTCCCTCTTCTTCTTCTTATTCCTGTATTTTAGCAAGTGTGCAGGTTCTTCACCCCCGTGCGTCCTTCCCCACCTTCCCTTGATCTCACTCGCTCACAATGACTCTGCTGTTGGTGTTTCCCCATTTCCATTTTGCTCTCGCGCTTCCACAAGCCTCGACCATGTATACAAAAAATAATTAAAGGATTTACTTGTGCTGCTCGATGGTCATCAGTGCTCAGTCGTTCTGGAGCCATTTGCCTCTCTTCAGCTATTGCTGTTTCCAGGGAGAACATTATTTGATCTTTGTATGCGTCATATCCCAACACACAAACTTTCAGCACCTAAAAAAAAAAAACAACAGTTAACATTGTGGTGAAAAGTACTGTGGGTGTACGATGCCAACACAACAATCTCTGGAATGTGATGCTTTGTTTTACTCATGGTCACAATGTCGGGGTGATTTTTTTGCACATCGGCACACAAACGCTTTTGGTCAAATTGCTGAAGTGGATCAACACTTTGCCCAACAGTACAAATTTTGGATTTGAACATTGTTGCACCTTCTTTTTTCATTAAAATGATGACAAACGATTTTAGAATGTACAAAAACAACTAGAACGGCACTCGGAGTGCATATATATCTCCGCCAGGCTGAACAGTTTACATTTTGTACGCCACCGATAGGTCAGATCTGAATCCGGACCTGAAGCAAAATCGAATCCGCTTGTTCTTGTCACCTCACAAACTCATCCACCTCGTTTTGTCATAACTCGTCCACAAATTTTTTGAGATATCAAGATATACATAGGTTTTGGCTTCATCTCTCAATGGTGAAGAATCACTCAAAAGAATCTCGGAGCTGGATCTGGATTCGGATCTTCAGCAAAATTGAATCAATTTGCCCTCGTCACACATCCAACCGGTCCACAACTTCTTGAGATATCATGCAATGTCGTTTTTAGTCCCATCTCTCAATGGTGAAGAATCACATAAAAAAACAAAAATTCTAGTATCCGGATCAGGATTTGGATCTTCACCAAAATTAAGTGCTGCTGTCCTTGGCCCATCACCTACACACACAAAAAATTTCAGACCGATGGCTTGAAAACTGTGGCCAAAAATCGTGTGACAAACACAGACAGAGCAACTAGTATTATCATCATGTCAAGTTAGAACTCAATCGGCTGAGACGTCTAGGAGGAGATAGAAAAATAAAAATTGTTGACAAGCAGACAGACCTGAGGACATGAAACGGTTTTATTAGGTCAGTGAGCTGACCTAACAAGTAAAAATAAATAAATATTTTTTAAAGACATAAAATGTCATAGCCCCCTTTGTTTTATTAAGTTTGCTGTATGGAGTTAAAGGGTTAGCCCATATTACGTACAACTACAGTGGCCGCCAGTCTACCAGTCAGCCATCTTTGATCAGATCGCAAAATAAAGTGAGGGGCACGTTTTTGCCAACATGTACTGTGCTTGTGTCAAGTTCGAACAAAATCGGACCCTGCATGTCTGAGAAATGGTTGGGGACACGTTTCAGTAACAAAATGACCACCAGTCGGCCATCTTGGATATGATGTCAAAAATAAATAAAAAGAGATACGCATTTGTAAGCCATCATTCATTAAGTGGGTGCCAAGTTTGAACAACATCCGTAAATGCAGGTCCGAGAAATGGTGGAGGATGTGTTCGACACCGGGGGGGGTTAAATAACTAAAATGGCCACCAGTCGGCCATATTTGATTGCATTGTGAAACAAAATGAGGTGCATATGTCCAACATTATGTGGTCTTTGTACAAATTATGAATAAAATCGGTCCATACATGTCCAAGATAGAGTTGCAGACACACGCACGCACGGACACGAAAATTGAGACCAAATCAATCAGCCCCCATTTCGGACCAAGTCCAATGGGGGCTAATAAAGGACGTGGATATACAATCTGAATGTTGGACCATAAACTCCATTTCCTCAATGCTGCCCAACATAGGAAAATGCACATGAAAAATAAATAGCCAAACACCAATAGGGAAAGAGATCACAGACACACAGACAGAGACACAGAGATAAAGATAAAGAGAGATGCAAACAAAATCAAACCAAACCTGTCCTAAGTAATACGCATCCGAGGGCTTTTTGTGTGGCTTGAGGCCTAACTGCCAACGAGGAATGACTCCTCGCACATCTCCGAGCAGCTGGACGACAATGCAAAAATCACGCACACAGATGACACACCCATGGGCCACCGTGCCTGGAACGGCGGCCTCCCGTGAGCAAACTGGCGGCAACTGCGACGCAAGTAGCGTCGGTTTGCAGGTGAGCACCGCGGCACAACGTTTATGATCCAAGTTCAGCACCTGCTCACAGGAATGAGGGAGAAATGCAGATGAGTTCAATGAGGCAAGGTTGTTTAATATTAGGAACAATCTTTTAACTCTGCAAGCTGAAAGAGAATTCAAGGATGCAGCATATAAAGACCTGGAACCGAGTTATACAGCGGCTATATTTGGAGATTCTCGAGACAAGTCAATAAAACTGTCCCCAAGAACAACAACGTTTCACAATTCACAGAATCAGATTGTTAGCAGGCCTTCTAACATTCCCTGGTCTTTGTTTCCTGATTTACCGTACTCGGTCACAGAGGGTCGCTGCTGCTGAAGCAGTTTCTTGGCAAGGGTAGTACTGGGTGGTTTGCCATTGCCTTCCCAGCAGTAGTTAGGGCAGGAATTTGGAATTTGTTCAGGGTGCCGGCGATAGGTCTCCCACTCTTAATGAAGCATATAGTTTGATCTGTAACATCCACCAACTAATATTGGCAGACAGAATTCTTACTTGACGTCCATCGGAGGGATGGCACATACATTGATGAATCACCCTGCCTGTGAAACACCAGGACAGTTCATAGCTGGGTCAAAATTCAAACCCCAGCTAGACAGCTTGGAGGTGAATGTGTGTACCTCTCGGCCATGCTGCCAGCCCCAGTCTTTGTATACCATTCTCATAAGTGCCAATGTGAAGGAATCATTCAGATGTTGACCCTCCAAGATTTTGATTTTGACCCAATCACACAAATCTGTGAATGATTATCGATTACAATGTGTAGTAGATCCAAATAAAAAGTTCCTCTGGTTAAAAGCCACACCTTGCAAGAGATTATCTCATCAGGGTTGAATCTTCTCTCCGGATGCGATAAAGGGACATCGGCCAAATGTATCCGGGGAACGAAACCACGCAGGTAATCCCCCAGGTGCACAAACATGCCACGCTCATCCACCGACAACACCTTGCCCTATACAAGCAAAGCAAGCCATTGGTGAGTCACGGAGAGTCTGTATCTCCTCACAAATTACACTTTAATGTTGAAGTGTCTCCACATTCCATCACTGATGACAATTAGGCCATTTTATATTGGTCAACATTCATGAGCATTCAATGAAATAAACAAGTGTGGACGATATCAACAGAATGTTCATCAAAGTATACCAATGGCTGTAGGAAGCAAGAAGTTGACGTTTTGGCCGTTAACCCTTCTTTGGAACAAAAGTGGGCTGAGATGCCTTTGTCATCAAGATGAGTTACTCATTCCCAAAACGAAGTGAATTCTCAGTCATGAAGAGACCCAACATTCCATTAAATTGGATGGGAGCACATTACGCAATAAGGAAGCCTGAACCCCACCATCCCACCACCATATACGGACAAACGCACACAATTCCTCACAAATATAAACTGCAACTTCCATCTCGATCTTTAAAATAAATAAATAAATAAATAATGCTTCCATCACACTAGCTTTACAATCGTACAGGCAACTCCTCATAGGCCTTGTGAAATAGCAATTATTATTATTCAACTCAAGAAAGGAACATTCCTGTGCAAGAGAACCTGCTCACTTGTGAACAAAAACTCTTGCAAACATGCTCAAAAGAAGAAAGAGCCAAGCCAAGCCACGTAGATGGTCAGGTTACCACTCACCTCGACAATCTGCCCAATGTGAAGATCCGATAGAAACAAAAATGGAGCTTCCATCACACTCCTACATGCGGGTGAAAGTAAAGAACTCAAAAAGTGAAAACAGTCGTCAAAACGAGCTGTCTGCATTGTGATGACATCCAACACCACCAGAACACGAGATTACACCGACAAGAAAATTAAATAAATCACAGCACGGGCATGGCACGGCACTCCTTATAAGAAGGGTTTATACATGCCTAACCCTAACAGCACTTTATGCTTGTTTTGTGGCGATAATCAACAGATAGTTACCATTAACAACAATCTTGATGAGAATTCACGGAGTGGTGTTTGCGTGTTGCTTTGTTTGTCATGCTACTCCTACAGTTCTGGGATGATTAAATCCCAATTTGCTACATAGGATCAGCATGACCCCAATTAATGTACAGGGGTGTTTTTGTCCTTTGCTGGTGGTCTTCAGGGGGGGGGGGATGCAAATTCTCCGTGTAAATGTGTATCTCTGTAGCACCGCCTCCAGGTGAGGGATGGTATTACAAGTCTCCCCCATTTACAGTTCAGTATTCCTGTCCCCACGTTTTCCAGTGCAGTGAAGCGTTTTGAATTACAAGTGGTCGGTAAGTTTTTGCTTCATGCACCTAACTTCATGGGTTTATTTATTTGTTTATTTTTAGCCTACACAGAGCTGTCAGTTGCCTATACACCACCCAAATAACTGTACGCATCAGAAGAACCTGTTGCGTGCTTGGAACAAGATCGCACGTAGGGCGGGTACTCGGCTTGTCTATATATAAAACTTTCAGAAGAGATCACGAGATCTTCAATTCATCGTTACTCCACCGAAGGTTATGTTTTCACCGCTATCTGTCTATTTATCTATGAGCAGGATATCTCAAAAGGTTGCGGACGGATTCAGATGAAATTGGGTGGACAGGTTGGGTGTTGTGACAAGGATGAATTGATCAGATTTTTGTGAATATCCAAATCCAGACACTAGAATTTTTAAAGTGATTCTTCACCATTGAAAGATGGGGCCAAAAACGATGTACAGCATATCTCAAAAAGTTGTGGATGAGTTGGTTAAGTGATGAGAACAAGCAGATCCGATTTTGGTTCAGGTCTGGATTCAGATCCGATCCCTCAGTGGGATACAAAATGTAAACTGTTTCAGCCTGGTGGAGGTATGAGCTCTACCGAGTGCCATTCTAATCCACCATGTGGCAGTAACATTGATCTTTGCAATAAACACACTTCCTTGGCTTCAGCAAAAGACTTTATACGATGCTCCAAATAAACTCCGGGGTATCCAGGATACACTCGCCTCAAAGTTGTTTAGCTTGGGTTTGAATCCCGAAACAGCTTTAAACTGTCATCTAATAACCGCAGCCATAAAGCTATAAACTGGTGTTTCACAGGCAGGGTGATTCAAAGTTTGTGCCGTCCTTCGGATAAACATTAAGATGGGTGTCCCATCTACCAGAAACAGTTGGTGGACCTTAAAGATCCCATGGTGTCCTTCGCAAGAAGGCGAGCTATCACCGGCACCATGAAGAAATTAGAAAATTTCTGCCCTCCTCATGTTCCCCCTGTCCCAAGGGAATGAAGTGCAGAAGGGTGAACCCCCGAAGGGGTAGCTACGCCCCACATCTGAGTATGCCGATTAGTAGTAATTGATGGTATCCATTGGCAGTTTGGCTGTTTAAAAAACAAAAAAAATCCATTAGTGCAAACCTCTTCAAGGACACAATGACCATTTGGTCGATGGGGCTGATATCAAGTAGGCGGCAAGAGTGCTTCGAACCAACAATAAAGATAGTTTTGGGCTCAACGGAGACGTCATCTAAAAGGTCCTTCATCTGCAACCAGGAAGAGGAAGATGAGGTGGGTTGGGTAGGGGGGGGGGGGGAGCAAGGTGCAAGTTTAAGCAGTTTTCCTCCAAAGCTCAAAAACACTTGCAGATGCGAATTACAAGCTTTGCATAAAAGAAAAATGGAGGTTTTCTTTTCCGTCTGCCCCACGTTAAAGAAAAACTATTTGTATTCAAAAAATAACGTTTTGTTCGGCGCCATTCGTCTCTCTCAAAAGAAAAGAGAACACCACAACTCAGCGTGAAAGAACCCAAATAATCCAAGTTCTAAGGTGTCAACGAAAACTAAACCTTACCTTCGCGAATGCTTTTGTGCCATTGCTGAGGGTCAGGAAGACACCAGTGCCCGCCAGGTACGAGGTGACTGTGCAGTCATGCTGGATGGTGCCCAGATCAGGTGCGGCCGGTGATGGGATGGACGGTGCAGACCGCAGTAGCTTGGGATGCAGGGACAGACCGACTAATCTTTTTGTTGGATGCACGTACAGCACGCATGCTTTCACCTGCCCAGGAGATGAGCGTGAATGAGAATAAAACACACACACACACACACACACACACACACACACAGTTAACGCCATCAAACATTGGTAGCAACCATTCCGACTAAGGGAGCAAGTCCAACTCTTGCTTTAGGACATTTTCTGCTTCCTTTGTGTGAGCTAATCAAACATTGGTGATATCGATTATAATCGATACACATTTAACTTTGTTGGATCGTACAAGGCACAATCCTTTTGCTTTGGTACCATTTTCAAAAATGAGGTGGGAGAGCATTTTCAGGGCTCATCAAAGGGCGAGGGGATAAATGGCATAAAGGCAATATCCTTACGGCGAGCAGGTCAACAGGATGACACAAGCAAGGAATGTATGAACACGAAAAGAGGAGAGAGGGTATTGTGGAAGAAAAATAATTATATTCATGTACT
>CM068953.1:1430269-1448453 GCA_035128595.1 Eptatretus atami
GCATGATGACAATTGAAGTCACCACATATGAGGAAGAGAGAGTTTGGATGAGAAGATATAAGTTGGTCCACGTTTTCAGATAGTGAGGTGTAAATGGAGTCATCACTGTTTGGTGGACGGAAGTGAGGTGGGAGTGGAGGGGAAGCCGTAGCCAGAGGTATTCCTGTGGGTGTAGGGGAGTGAGGGCAGTGCATGGAGAGTGAAGAATGGAGTCTTTGATGAAGAGAGCAACTCCTCCACCAGGCCAACAACACTTTCCCATTGGCCCTTGGTTTTTCCACCATTGCCGTTTTAACCATCACGGAATTTACCCAGGAATATTTGCAGGGTTTACTGTATCATAGCCCCATGATATAGGGTTTACTGCATCAATTTTTGCCCCACTCTCAAAGTGAAGAATCACTTGAAAATAAAAACAAATGTGTATTGGATTTGGAATTTCCACCAAAATCTAATCAATTTTCTCCTCGTCAGACACCCAACTGTACACCAGGTTTTGTACCAAATCCACCCACAACTTTTTTGCAGATATTCTTGCTTCACCAGACAGATACAGACAAACAGGGGTGAAAACCAATCTCTGTACCACCTTCTGGTGCGAGGTAACCATAACAACTAAACAAATCAATTACTTTCAAACATATTTGTGCAACTGTTGAGATGTAACATGAGCCTTGTACAAAAAATAATAAATAAAAATAAAAAATATTGTTATTTTGTGGGGGGTTAGATGGAGGAACTTCATAGTAAAGGAGGATTGTATAGAGTTTAGCATGGCCGTGGACGTGTAGGAGACAATTTTGATGTAAATCCAAGGTAGGGGAAACTAGTTAAGTGTATGGTGTCACCCACACAGGGGGTGGTGCTGTGTAAAGTAGGTAGGGTCTCAGGACTAATTTTCTCCCAGTTATGTGATTGACACTGTGCCCTGTTCCATGTTTTTGCATTTTCAAGACGGCAGTTAAACAGGAACATATCCTGAGAACAGACAAACCAGCCAGACATCCAAGCAGGCGAAACCCCCGCCTCTAGAATGACAACTAGCGAGAACACCACCCCTGGGGTGTGGATGACGAGAGTGTGAGGGGGGGGGGCGGCGTAGTAGGGTAGAGGAGAAGGACTCGCAATCGGGACTATGAAACAAGACAGCGAATAGGAGGTTCTGTTAGGAAGGCGATCAGAGACTGAGGCTCTGGCTGGCCGCCTCTGGACGCAACAGAAAAGGCCGGTGCAAATCCATTGATTCAATTTGTGTGAATTGCTCGCATGATGGAGCAGACACTGGCCATGGATCTGTTTCGGCTGGGTCGTGGTGAGACCAACAACCTGAGCCTCATGTCTTGGTCCATCAGGGAAAAGGCGCGCACCATTTTGCAGGAGAAGCAGTGGGCTCGGCATTTCAATCGTGAGAGGGAACTTTTTAACACCAGGCTTCTGGGCCTTTAACGAAAGACCATCGCACGAAACTAATCTCCCGTACGCTTCCCACCCATAGACGAGCGCTTGGCACCAATTTTGGGCAACATTTTCCCACGCAGTGACGACGCGGCTTGGCGAACCCCAAGCGGCAGAAAACTTTCATCTCTGCGCACACAGCTAAGTGCCAGGAGAAATGGGGATATATTCTTTTGTATCTGTTCTCTTGTCTGATTAAAGTCTGTTGTGGAGGAGTCTCAAAATAGGAATTTTAGGTTACCTACGTTTCATTATTATCCCTTTTTGAATTTATTTTCCATTACAAACATTTGATTTCTGTTTATTAACTTTTCTTGTGTGTGTCTATTTGTATGGTTCGAGTATTCAAGCCGTTGTGCTGTCCGTTCTGGTGAAGCGCCTCCTCTTCTTTCCCTCGCACACCATAATCATCAAGCAATCTCGGCTGTCAAGCCTTACAATGGAGAAAACCGTTTTTGGCGATTCCGTTCATAAGGTGTTAACTGCCCCATCCATGCACAATTTGGGTTGGCGGGTAGTTCATTTAAACCCCCTGGACATGACAATATCATTCGGTCTTACAGATGCATGAAAGTTAAAACAAGCGACCTTCACCTCAAACTTATTCAAGAAGGTTTAAGACACTCTGCCACTTAAAAATTAAATAAATAAAATAAAACTATTAATAAAAATGTGGCTATTCCAGTACTTTTCAGTTTTTCTTCAACGGTAAAAGATTGTACCAAATGCTTACTTTATTAATTACCAACACCAGGCCTCGAAACAAAATGATTTCCAAGTATTTGGACCGATAGGTACAAAATGTGCAACCGGAAATGAATGCTCATGGTAAATCTCTTTGGGACATGATCCCTTCAAGGCCAACATGAACCATTCCGACAAGCACTCCCTTTCAAGGTTATTGTGACCCCCCACCCTCACCACCTCTCCACTTTTTGTTTTGGTCAAGTGTCGGTGTTTTTATTCCATTCTGTTTTCATCCCCACTGTCCCCTTTCCTCCTCTTTGCTGCATTTTCATTCAGCGTTGTTCACCCCCGTGTGTACTTGTCCCTTACCCTGAACTCCACTCTAAACTTATACTCTGATGTTGGTGTTTCCCCATTTCATTTGTTCCTTACATTCTGCTCCAGCCTTTTCCACGAACCTCGATCCCGTTATACAATAGTAAACTCCATGAGAACAAACATTTTATTATGTTATCTTCACTCTCATCTTCTGCTCAAGGAATACTCTTGCCCTGTGTTTTACCCATATAAGATCTCTGACCCCCCTCCCCCACTCCTGCTGATCCAAAAATACATTTCCTGTTCTGCATCAGAATTTTATTTTCAATTTTTTCCTTTCATCACAGGCAATGTGAGTGATGGGAAACAGCAAAAGTACACTCAACCTATCAGAACAAAACAAAAAATAACGTCACTCAAAAGTCAGAATTTTCAACAAACTGTTAACATAAGCAGGGCAGTTGAAAGGCGAATAAAACAATGAACTTACCGACCTGAAACAAAAGCACATGACCTTCTGACCAGGTCTGTAAAGATCCAAGAAACTCTTGAGATCATCTTGAGTGTTGATGGACAACTTCTTGTGAATTTGTGATTATGTTCAGGGCAGGAGAATAAATAAACAAACAAACAAACAATCAATAAAGGGAAAAGGCGAGTATGATCTTTATTTGCCTTAAAAACTACAGGATGAGTGGTCAATGACGTGAACTTGGATATTGCACTATGGTGAATGCAAACTGTAAAAAGGCACCAACAAATTGAAATAAATTAAATAAATAAATAAAAAATCACTCAGAGCGGAAACACTTGGCGGACACTCGTAGAGGGCTAACCTCCACCAGGCTGAACAGTTTACATTTTGTATTCCACCGATGGGTCGAATCTGAATTCCAGACCTAAACCAAAATTAATCTGTTTGTTCCGTCACCCAACTCATCCACCGGAGTTTGTCACAACTTGTCCACAACTTTTTGAGATATTTTGCGATATATCGTTTTTGGCCCTATCTCTCAATGGGTGAAAATCACCGGGAAAAAAATCAGACACGGATCCGGATTCGGAATATCACCAAAGTTTAAGCGTTACTTGTCCTTGGCCGGTCACCTACATACACAAAAAATTTTTTCAGAATGATTTGCTGAAAAACGTGGCAAAAACTGAGACAAAGACAGACAGACAGACAAATGCCACAGGACAAACATAATTGGCAGGAATTTTTTTTCACCAGTAGTGAATAAACCGAGTAAAACGGATAGTAGGAAAGAGGGAGTGTGGGCGAGGGGGGGGCGGGGAGGGGGCGGACCAACCTGCGACGGAAAGCTCAGTTCCAGGTCGGGAAGTTTTGAAGAGACACAAAGACAGCGGAAAAAGAAAGAGAAATCATAATGTCAACCCAAGCACAAATTCAATAATCATCGGACTGCAACATGGGTGGGTAAGCAGGCCATACTTTAATTGGACTTCCAGTTCCAAGAACCGTGTGGTTGTGATCTTCTTGACCAACTTTGAAGTTGATTGTATCGGAAAAGAACCTGGCCTCCACAGAGTTGAAGAGCTCCCGGACACGTGTAAACGACCAACGAGACCACCGGGCAGCGTGAATCAACGCGTGCTATTGGTTTCCAATAACTTCACCCTTCCGATGTTTCTGCTTCCCAGTGCAATTCTTTCGGTTTTCACCTCCTGCAACAAGAAATAGAGTTTATAAAATTTGAAGCTGCGAGAGATTTAAAAAATATTGACACCACAATATTCAGAGCTGTTCACCACTTACTTCGCTAGCCTTGTCTGGGATGACAGGAAATTTCAGTGGCAGTGTCATCAAAACAAAATAATCTTTATCGATTCCATCTATCCCCTATTTTTGCAACCCCAACTCACCATCCACCATCAAAAGGTTTCAAACATGGCAAAAGGTTTAGATAGAACAACAAAAAGCTAATAGAGTACTGCTCTTCCCTACTGGCTGTCTCCCGACCTCACACCTTGCTAGGCTTGACACTTGGAAACGAAGGCCTTAAAGATCATTTGAATTATCCCGCGAGAAGCCGAATTGATGGGGCCTCTGATTTCACATCAGACGGGCTGGTGATCTCTGATCTCTTCCATCCCCTTTCTGGTCTTGCACCCTCTGCTCTTTCCATGCTCCACCAACCCCCTAAGGTCACCTCATCAACCCTTTATAGTTTGAAACGACACAAAAATCAGAAACACTGCTCACTTCCACTCATTTGTTCCTTTTCTCTCATCTGTGGGATAGAAACTCCCCAGTCTGTGCAGTCCCATTCCTCCGAGCAAAGTTTCAAGGACAGCTGTTCATTTTTCACAAAACCTTCAGGTCACCCCCTACCCCTCCCCCATTCATAGTAATCATCTCTTCTACCCCAAATGACCCCATTTTCCAAGCACTCCCTTTTTCCAGGTTATTTTGTGATTTTTTCCCCCTCTCACCGACCCCTTTCGTTTTGTTGGCGGTTGGTTTATTCCTTTTCTGTTTCATCCCCACTTCCCTCTTCTTCTTCTTATTCCTGGTATTTTTACAAGTTGTGCAGGTTTCTTCACCCCAGTTGCGGGTCCTTCCCCACCTTCCCTTGATCTCACTTCGCTACACAATGACTCTTGCTGTTGGTTTCCCCATTTTCCATTTTGCTCTCGCGCTTCCCACAAGCCTCGACCATGTATACAAAAAAATAATAAAGGATTTTACTTGTGCTGCTCGATGGTCATCAGTGCTCAGTCGTTCTTGGAGCCATTTTGCCTCTCTTCAGCTATTGCTCGTTTCCAGGGAGAACATTATTTGATCTTGTTATGCTCATATCCCAACACACAAATTTCAGCACCTAAAAAAAAAAAAACAACAGTTAACATGTGCGTGAAATACTGGGGTGTTACGAAATGCCAAACCCACAACCAATTCTCTGGAATGTGATGCTTTGTTTTACTCATGGTCACAATGTCGGGTGTTGATTTTTTTGACATCGGCACACCAAAACGCCTTTTGGTCAAATTGCTGAAGTGGATTCAACACCTTTGCCCAAAGTTACAAATTTTGGATTGAAACATTGTTGCACCTTCT
This sequence comes from Eptatretus atami, assembly GCA_035128595.1. NCBI lineage: Eukaryota > Metazoa > Chordata > Myxini > Myxiniformes > Myxinidae > Eptatretus > Eptatretus atami. Next base: position 1,435,809 of record CM068953.1, read on the forward strand.
TTTTTCATAAAATTGATGACAAACGATTTAGAATGTTACAAAAACAACTAAACGGCACTCGGAGTGCAGTATATATCTTCCGCCAGGCTGAACAGTTTAACATTTTGTACGCCACCGATAGGTCAGACTGAATCCGGACCTGAAGCAAAATCTTAATCCGCTTGTTCTTGTCACCTCACAAACTCATCACCTCGTTTTGTCATAATCGTCCACCAAATTTTTTGAGATATCCAAGATATACATAGGTTTGGCTTCATCTCTCAATGGTGAGAATCACTCAAAAGAATCTCGGAGCTGATCTGGATTCGGATCTTCAGCAAAATTGAATCCAATTTGCCCTCGTCACACATCCAACCGGTCCACAAACTTCTTGGATATCATTGCAATTGTCGTTTTTAGTTCCCATCTCTCAATGGTGAAGAATCACATAAAAAACAAAAATTCTAGTATCCGGATCAGGATTTGGATCTCACCCAAAATTAAGTTGCTTGCTGTCCTTGGCCCATCACCTACACACACAAAAAATTTTCAGACCGATGGCTTGAAAACTGTGGCCAAAAATTCGTGTTGACAAACACAGACAGAGGCAACTAGTATATCATTCAAATGTCAAAGTTAGAACTCAATCGAGCTGAGACGTCTAGAGGAGAAATAGAAAAATAAAAATGTTTGACAAAAGCAGACAGACCTGAGGACATGAAAACGGTTTTATTAGGTCAGTAGCCTGACCTAACAAGGTAAAAATAAAATAAATATTTTTTAAAGACATAAAATGTCATAGCCCCCTTTGTTTTATAAAGTTTGCTGTATGGAGTTAAAGGGTTTTAGGCCCATAATTACGTACAACTACAGTGGCCGCCAGGTCTACCAGTCGCCATTCTTTGATCAGATCCGCAAAATAAAGTGAGGGGACGTTTTTGCCAACATGTTAACTGTGCTTGTGTCAAGTTCGAACAATAATCGGACCCTGCATGTCTGAGAAATGTTGGGGACACGTTTCAGTAACAAAATGACCCACCAGTCGGCCATCTTGGATATGATGTCAAAAATAAATAAAAGAGATACGCATTTTGTAAGCCCATCATTCATTAAGTGGGGTGCCAAGTTTGAACAACATCCGTTAAATGCAGGTCCGAGAAATGGTGGAGGATGTGTTCGACACCGGGGGGGTTAATAACTAAAATGCCACCAGTCGGCCATTATTTTGATTGCATTGTGAAACAAAATGAGGTGCATATGTCCAACATTATGTGGTCTTTGTAACCAAATTATGAATAAAATCGGTCCATACATGATCCAAGATAAGAGTTGCAAGACACACGCACTGCACGGACACAAAATTGAGACCAAATCAATTTTCAGCCCATTTCGCGACCAAGGGTCCCCCAATTGGGGGGGGGCTAAATTAAAAGGACGGGTGGATATTACAATCTGAATGGACCATAAACTCCATTTCCTCAATGCTGCCCAACATAGGGAAAATGCACATGAAAAAATAAATAGCAAACACCAATAGGAAAGAGATCACAGACACCACAGACATGAGACACAGAGATAAAAGATAAAGAGAGATGCAAACAAATCAACCAACCTGGTCCTAAGTAATAAAAGCAATCCGAGGGCTTTTGGTGTGGCTTAGGGGCCTAACTGCCAACGAGGAATGACTCCCCCCCTCCCGCACATCTCCGAGCAGGCTGGACGACAATTGCAAAAATCACGCACCACAGATTGACCACACCCATGGGCCACCGTGCCTGGAACGGCGGCCTCCCGTGAGCAAACTGGCGGCAACTGCGACGCAAGTAGCGTCGGTTTCAGGTGAGCACCGCGGCACAACGTTTATTTGATCCAAGTTCAGCACCTTGCTCACAGGGAACGAGGGGAGAATGCAGATGAGTTCAATGAGGGCAAGTGTTTTAATATTAGGAACAATCTTTTAACTCCTGCAAAGCTGAAAGAGAAATTCAAGGAGCAGGATATAAAGACCTGGAAACGAGTTATACAGCGGCTTATTTGGAATTCTCGAGACAAATTCAATAAAACTGTCCCCAGACAACAACGTTTCCACAATTTCACAGAATCAGATTGTTAGCAGGCCTTCTAACATTCCCTGTCTTTGTTTCCTGATTTGACGCGTACTCGGTCACACGAGGGGTCGCTGCTGCTGAAGCAGTTTCTTGGCAAGGGTAGTACTGGGTGGTTTGCCATTGCCTCCCAGCAGTAGTTAGGGCAGGAATTTGGAATTTGTTCAGGGTGCGGCGATAGGTCTCCCACTTCTTAATGAAAGCATATAGTTTGATTCTGTAACATCCACCAACTAATATTGGCAGACAGAATTCTTACTTTGACGTCCATCGAGGGATGGCAATACATTGATGAAATCACCCTTGCCTGTGAAACACCAGGCGGACAGTTCATGGCTGGCGTCAAAATTCAAAAAAAAAAAAAAAAAAAAAAAAAAAAAAAAAAAAAAAAAAAAACCCCAGCTAGACAGCTTGAGTGGTGAATGTGTGTACTCTCGGCCATGCTGCCAGCCCCAGTCTTTGTATACCATTCTCATAAGTGCCAATTGTGAAGGAATCATTCAATGTTGACCCTCAAGAATTTTTGATTGACCAATCACAAAACAAATCTGTGAATGATTATCCGATTACAATGTGTAGTAGATCCAAATAAAAAGTTCCTCTGGTTAAAAGGCCACCACCTTGCAAAGGATTATCTCATCAGGGTTGAATTTCTTCTCTCCGGATGCGTAAAGGGACATCGGCCCAAATGTATCCGCGGGAACGAAAACCACGCAGGTAATCCCCCAGTGCACAAACATGCCACGCTCACTCCACCGACAACACCTTGCCTATACAAGCAAAGCAAGCCATGGTGAGTAAACGGGAGAGTCTGTATCTCCTCACAAATTACACTTTAATGTTGAAGTGTCTCCACATTCCATCACTGATGACAATTAGGCCATTTTATATTGGTTCAACATTCATGAGCATTCAATGAAAAACAAGTGTGACGAATTCAACCAGAATGTTTCATCCAAAGTATACCAATGGCTGTACGAAGCAAGAAGTTGGACGTTTTGCCGTAACCCTTTCTTTGGAACAAAAGTGGGCTGAGATGCCTTGTCATCCAGATGAGTTACTTCATCCCAAACAATGTGAATTTCTCAGTCATGAAGAGACCCAACATTCCATTAAATTGGATGGGAGCACATTACGCAATAAGGAAGCCTGAACCCCACCATCCCACCACCATATACGGACAAACGCACACAATTCCTCACAAATATAAACTGGCCACTTCCATCCGATCTTAAAATAAAATAAATAAATAAATAATGCTTCCATCACACTAGCTTTACAATCGTACAGGCAACTCCTCATAGGCCTTGTAAATAGCAATTATTACTTATCCAACTCAAGAAAGGAAATTCTGTGAGAACTTACTTGAAAAAAACTCTGCAAAAACATGCTCAAAAGAAAAAAGGAGCAAGCAAGAAAGCAACTAGCATGGTCAGGTTACATCACGCTCACAATCTGCCCAATAGTAAGGACTCCGATTAGAAAAAAAAATGGCGAGATTCCATCAATCTACATGCTAGCGGTGAAAGCTAAAGAATCAAAAAGTTGAAAACAGATCGTCACAAACGAAGCTGTCTGCATTTGTGATGACATCCTAACCCACCAGAACAGAATACAACCACAGAAAATTAATAAATCACAGCACGGGCATGCGACGAGCACATACCATAAGAAGAGGTTTATTACATCACTACCTAAAAGCACTTTAGCTTGTTTTGTGGCGATAATCAATCAATATGTTACATTAAAACAAATCTTGATGAGAATTCACGGAGTGGTGTTTGTGTTAGCTTTTGTTTGTCATGCTACTAACCTACAGTTTGATGATTAAATCCATTGATGCTACATAGGATCAGCTGACCCCAATTAATGTAAGGGGTTGTTGTCCTTTGCTGGTGGTCATTCAGGGTGGGGGGATGCAAATATCTCCGTAGTAAATGTGTTATCTCTGTAGCACCGCCTCAGGTGAAGATGGTCATTATCTCCCCATTTACACCAGTTCAATCAACTGTCCACGTTTTCCAGTGCAGGTGAAAGAGTTTTGAATTACAATGTGGTACGTAAGTTTTGCTTCATTGCACTAAACTCATGAGGTTATTTATATTTGTTTATTATTCTACACAGGCTGTATGATTGCCTATACACACCGCAATAACTGTACGCATCAGAAGAACCTGTCGTGCATTGGAACAAGATGCACGTAGGGCGGGTACTGCCCGTTGTCTATATATAAAACTTTCAGAAGAGATACGAGATCTTAGTTCATGTACCCACCAAGGATGTCACAAGCTACTGTCTATTTATTGATTAAAGATATCTATCAAGGACTTAGCAGTGCAGGATTCAGATGAATGATTGGTGGACAGGTTGGGTGTTGGTGACAAGGATAATATTGATCAGATTTTGTGTAGATATCAATCCAGACACTAGAATTTTAAGTGATTCTCACCATTGATGTGGGCCAAAAACGATGTACAGCATAATCTAAAAAGTTGATGAGTTTGGTTAAGTGAGAGAACAAGTCAGATCCGATTTTGGTTCAGGTCTGGATTCAGATCCGATCCCTAGTGGGATACAAAATGTAACTGTTTGCAGCCTGGTGGAGGTATGACTCTACGAGTGCAATTTTAATCCACCATAGTGGCAGTAAACATTGACTCTATTTTGCAATAAACACACTTCTTTGCTTCAGCAAAAGAACTTTATAAACCTACCAATAAAACTCGGATTCACGGATACATCTCGGCCTCAAAGTTGTTTAGCTTGGGGTTGAATCACGAAACAGCCTTAAACTGTCATCTAAAACCGCAGGCCATACAAGCTATAGACTGGTTTTCACAGGCAGGGTAGATCAAAGTTTGTGCCGATCCTTCGAACTAACAGTTAATGTAAATTTCCTTCAGAAACAGTTGGATCGACCCATAAAGATCCAGTGTCTTCGCAAAAGAGACCGAGCTATCACCAGCACAATGAAGAAATTAGAAATTCTGCCTCCTTCATGTCCCTCTGTTCCAAGGGAATGAAGGCAGAAGGGTGACCCCCCGAAGGGAGCTAACGCCAATCTGAGTATTGCGATTTAGTAGTAATTTGATGTATCCCATTTGGCAGTTTGGCGTTTATAAAACAAAAAAAAAATCATTGTGAAACTCTTTCAAGGACACAATGGACATATTGGTCGATGGGCTGTTCAAGTTACGCGGCAAAGTGCTGTCGAACCAACAATAAAGCATAGTTTTGGCTCAACGGAGACGTCATCTAAAAGGTCCTTCTAATCGCGAACCAGGAAGAGGATTGGTGGGTTGGGTTAGGGAGAGGGGGGGAGACAAGGTTGGCAAGTTTAAGTATCAGTTTTCCCTCCAAGCTCAAAAACACTTGCAGATGCGAATTTACAAGCTTCATGCATTAGAAAGAAAATGGAAGTTAATTATTTCGTTCTTTCCGTCTGCCCCAACGTAAAAGAAAAACCTATTTGATATAATAAAATAACGGTGTGTCGGGCATCGTTCTTCAAAAGAAAAGAGAACTAACAAGACTCGCGTGAGACCCAAAAATCCAGTTCTAAGTGTAACGAAAACTTACACTTACCTCTGGAATGCTTTTGTGCATTGCTGAAGTGGTCAGGAAGCAACCAGGTCCGCCGGGTAAGGTGGACTTTGCATGCAATGCTGGTGGTGCCCAGTCGAGGTGACGGAGCCGTAGATGCGGATGGACGGTGCAGACGCGCAGTACGTTGGGATGTCATGGAGCAGACGACTATCTTTTTGTTGGATGCACGATAAGCACAGCAATGCATTTACACTGCCAGAGATGAGAGCGGGTAGAGAATAAAACACCACCACCAACACACCAACAACACACAACATAAATTAAAAACGGTCCAACCACCATTAAACCAGACTAAGGAGCATCCAACACTTGGCTTAGGAACATCATGGCATGGCCAGTCCTTGTGTTGCATTGATTCTGTATTGCAACAACATTTGTGATATCGGTTATAATCGATCACACCTATTGTTGGACTCTGTACAGAGCACAATTAATCTGCTTGTGTACACAATTTCAAAATGCCAGGTGGGAGAGCATTTTCAGGGCTCATCAAAGGGCGAGGGGATAAATGGATAAAGGGCAATATCCTTCGGCGAGCCAGGTCAACGGATGAACAAAGCAAGGAATGATTAAACAGAAAAAGGAGAGAGGGTATTGTGGAAGAAAATAATTATATTCATGGTACTCAATTAATAAATTGTATGTGTGCCTTTATAATTTAATTTTTAATGTTAATTGTCATAATGGGCTATTATGTTTTCCTTTTACGGCTCAGTTATTTTTTATAACTATCGCTCTCTACAATGATTAGTAGCTAAAATGTAAGGATCGGTAGGTCGAAATATAAATAAAATATAATTTCATTTATTAGATCTATATCATTCTTATATGATTTTTATTTTCGGAGTTCGATGGAAAAGATACGAAGGAGTAGGTGGGGGAAATAAATCATAAATCCGACAGGAGGATCTAAGAAAACACTGAAGATGCGAGACATTTCAAATGCAGATGCCCTATGTTCTGTATCATCTGATTGTTGAATAAAACAATAAAGAAAGGATTAGGAAGACGTGTTTTTACAATATATAGTTGGCACTGTTTTCTTATAGAGAGCCTGTTGGATCATCAAAACAATGAAAACATGCTGGAAAAATTACCTGCACAGTCTATATGTGTGTGTGCATCTACCAGTAGCATAGTGATATGACTAAAAGTGTCTACATAAAGGAGTCAGACACTCAAAACGGTCATCAGAGCCATAACTCAGCTTCTTACTTTTCAGCGGGATATACGTTCATCTCGCATCCCATGAGCACATCAAGGCTGATTTCTATGGCTCGTTGAAGCGCTGATATCAGCTCTTCGAGGGAAACTTTGACGTACTTGGACCGAAATCTTTCAATCGCATACAGCGGTTAACACTTTCGACGGAAACAAAATCGGCACGATCGAGAGTAGGTGCGAATCATCCTCGGCTTGCTGCACTGAATTGATATGCAATCGTCGAACGAGATATTTGTCAGAGTTGCGTCAGATTTCAAACCAATTACAGTCATCCGAATTTATACCGCTGACAACTTTAAACAATCACTTTCACCCAGAAACACAGTCATTCTGAACCACGCTGGCCACTGCTTTCAGACACCATGAGAAGAAATACTGCGCAGTTATGGTAATAGGTAGACTACGCATTTAGGTGCCGCGGCGAAAAATTAATATTTTAAACCAAATGCGACTTTACTTCGGGTTTTGAAACTTTTGCCTTCGCGGAAAAATTATAAATATAAAGGCTAAAATGTCTGTTACATTTATAATTTCATTTGGAAAAATGTACCGTCTGGCGGAGTATCCGTAACCAAGTATATAAAGGATTACCATAGCCATTACCAATAGTCTTTTGAACCTAATATTGATAAAGTAATGTCTTACAAAAAACAGGGGTGACTGGTTGATAACACTGCACTTTTGCCATGATTATGTCATTCTCTTTCACCCAGTGGACACGTATTGCAGTTTTGAGTTATTTTGCCTAATGCTTATGAGCTAACCCTGAGTGAGTTGCCAATGTTCCCCTCCCATTCTTTGAATGTCAAGTTGTGTATAAGAAGAATTGCTTCAGGCGTTTGTTTCAGTGAAGTCCATTCGAATGTTCAGTCAAGATTCAATGTTCTTCCTCCGTATGTACGAAATTAAGATTCTCCTTGGTATGCTGATACAACTTGTGGAAATAGAGTTTATTTTCCAGAACAGTATCGTGAAAAGGACTGAGTAACTGAAGTGAGAGGGTCGGGATGAGGAAGGGTGAGTGTGCGGGGTTAATTGGGGTAGAGAACATCAAAGGTAGGGAGGGAAAAATTACACGAGATGGTGCATCGCCTGCTTGAAGCCCTTGGAAGGAAGAGTGGATTGAACAGCCTCAGGAAGGAAAATTCCACATCGAGGTGGCAGGTGAGAAGAGGACAAAAAACTTGCGTGAGGTGTGCAGTTAGGTTTCAGCATGGGAAGCAATCACCTTGTCGAATAATAGAATAGGTATCCACGAATGCAGTTTATTGTTGTTTTGGATGCAAAAATATTGATAATTAAAGATAAATAATCCACTACTCTTTCTTCTTCTTCTTGGATATGGACAGCTTGATGCCGGGTAGCTTTCATTTTTGTTGGGCGCAACTATGCACTGATGCTGTCCTCACACAGAACACTGTACAATTTTGCCGACCTCGGAAGAGATGACAGGCTGAGTCAACCCACCTGGTGTTAATTCAGCGGAAAATGGGATGCAAACTCTCAGTACCCGAACGATCCCAAGCACAGCCACCCTAACACGCTAAGGCTAGGTCACATTTGCCAGGCGGCCGTGGGGTCTTCCAAAAATCTCCTGCGGCCACTAGCAATTATACGGCGGCCGCAGTATTTCCGACCGGTCACACAATGTGCAGTCACATATGTTTTTATTTTCGGGTAGCCGCACGGCGTATTTTAGAAATCGTGGAGACGGAACACGTGGGGGTGTCGTACGGTCTTTTGATTTGATGTCGCCGGTGACCTTAGGGCGTCGCTGCGGCGGCCATAGAATATTTCAAGGCAGACGCAAGGTGCCCGCAGAAGCACCGCAGGGGCCTACGGCGAACGTGCGCCAGACGAGACGGTACAGAGTGGGTATATATACCGTTCTTTTTTTACTGAAATAAAAATATACAGTATATATATCTGAAATACTATAAACAATAATATACCGTGGTGCCCAGAATCGAACGCCATTGTTATGAACAAATTGGAATCCGAACAATTTTTTTCGAGAAAATTTTGCCCTAAAAACCTATACAATTTTAAAAAACCGAACACAACGAAGCTGTTCATGTTTGATTCAGTTTCTCCCCCACCTGTTCGAAGCCGCATCTTCGCGCTTTTGTTCATTCAGTTCTCGGTGGAAGTCTCGTGAAAGCATCTCTCGTGTGTCGATTGATACTTTTAGGCCTCAGTCACAATTTGCTCTACGGCAGAGGATACGGCGGCCGTACGCCCTCTGAATTGACAGCAAAGTACGTGGGCGGCCGCAGAGAAACGAGGTGGCTTCAGGTGGCCTACGCGGTATGGCTATATTTTACAGTCGTAAGTCGCCGTGGAATTTAACGCGGAGTTATAACTTTTTTATTTCTACTTGCCGTAAAATTCGACAAGCGAAACAAAAGAACTGGTAAAAAAACAAAAATCAACCCATTCGTTACCGTCCGTATGGCCGACGTTCGCTTTGGGCCCCCCTGCGGTCGCCTTGGCGGGCACCTTGCGCGTCTGCCTTGAAATTCTATTGGCCGCCCAGGACGCAAGCCTAAGGTCACCGTGCGACATACAAATCAAAGACCAGTACGGCACCCCCAACGTTCGGTCCACAATTTATAAATACCCCGTGCGTCTACCCGAAATAAAAAACATCATGATGCTTACATTGTGTGACCGTGGAAAATATCTGCGGCCGCTTTATTATGTAGTGCCCGTACATTTGTAGACCTCCGCCGCCCAGCCAAATGTGACTTAGGACCTTACCTGTGTTTTCACCTTCATTTTGTTGATGTTTTTTTTAATCATCTTGTGTTTTAATTTAATAACAAAAAGCAATCCGATCACGTGGTGTGACGGACGGTCGGGCAAGGATTGAATTCACAGCAAAACCAGTTGTAATTTGGAATATCATGATTACGTAGCCCGATGCGTTTGATGAAAGTATTTGTGGTCTTGCGGGCATCATGTTTTGATGAGCTGCCCTGGGGCCAGCGCTCTCGCAGAGTGCGGAGCGATCGGAACCCAGGACGGAGCTCGAGCCTGTGTGGACCTTGGATGTGGTGATTGTACCAGTTTACATACAATACCACCGCCACCGAAGTCATTTACTCATCTTATTTACCTTAACATGGGGAATTTCAGTTTAAAGTGTCTGAAAGTGGGTTTTCTTTGGTCCACGAAACGGATTAATTCACTCCCATATTTCTTATTGGGAAAAATATTTTGGAATCCGAACTTTTTGCAATCGAACAGCCTCCTGGAACGAATTAAACTTGGGATTCTGGGGAGAGGCACCACTGTATAGGCAAAACACATACTCGATCTCTAGCGATAGCGCACGTCGGGACGCACGGTCGCGCAGACTGCCACGAGGCCGTACATAGGTGCACGGCGGGCGTAGAGGGAACCCGTGTGTCGACCCTGCGTTGCCGCAGGTAGTCACACAGCACCCGCAAGGCCACCGCGGCAACCGGTATAGTGCGGCGCCGTAATTTTTGGGGGTTGGGAAAATTCTTTTTTCTTGAGAAGATTACGGCAGCCGCACGAATAACGCAAGCCCCGTACAGCCCTACATACAGGTCGACGTGGAACACATCTACTCATAGCTTGCTCTGTCGAATTGCTACGGCGAACGATAGAAAATGAAAAAAGTTATAACTGCGCCGCTATAAATTTCCACAGCGCCCCTACGGCCCGTAAAATAATAGCCAAACGGCGTAGGGCTCTGAGGCCACTCAGTTTCTCTGGCGGCCGCCGCACGTTTCTGTCAATTCAAAGGGCGTACGGCCGCCGTATCCTCGCCGTAGAGCAGAATGTGACCTAGGCACTTAGCCAACTCCAGGCTATCCACAACACTGTTGCTCACCACAAATCGCATCCCAAATCATCAATGCCAAAGAGTAGCCATGAAGAGCTTTTGTGGTTAAACAACTGACTCCATTAATGGAAGGATTGTAAAAATGGAGAATTATTAATTGTACAGTTTAAAAATAAAACAATTTTGGCAAAAATATAAAATAAAATAAAAATAAAATAAAACAAATTAAAGAGTACAAATCACCAGTTGACAGTAATCTACTTTGACAAACACATGGTCAGAAGAACGTATTGGAGCGGAGGAAGAGCAGCAGATATTTTCAGGGAAATTTGTCAAAATCAGATCCAGAAGAGATAGAGTAACATTGTTGAGATCCGGTCGGGAAGTTGACCGATTGAGTCAGTCCCAATGAGTCGCAGAAAGCTTTTGCTGAAGAGAAATGACAGGTGAGAGAGGTACCCACACCCAAGCCAACTGGCATGATGACAATTGAAGTCACCACATATGAGGAAGAGAGAGTTTGGATGAGAAGAATATAAGTTGGTCCACGTTTCAGATAGTGAGGTGTAAATGGAGTCATCACTGTTTGTGCGGAAGTGAGGGGGAGTGGAGGGGAAGCCGTAGCCAGAGGTTCCTGGGTGTAGGGGAGTGAGGGCAGTGCATGGAGAGTGAGAATGAGTCTTTGATGAGAGAGCAACTCCTCCACCAGGACGAGGCTCAGGTCTATCATACCGCAGGAGGGAGTAACCAGAGGAAGGTACTACCGGGAGTCAGAGACTTCTTGAGGGAGGAAAGTTCTGTTAAACCGATTATGTCTGGTTTGTCAGTGGCAACCTGTATGAAGATCTGATAAGGTTTGAGCGAAGGCCTCGGATATTTGACATCCACACTGTTAAGGAACAGGGAGGGGAGGAGGCTTTGGGTGCAGGGAGGAGGCTTTGGGGTGCAGGGAGGGAGGGGAGGGTAGGACAAGGGAGGAGGGGGAGGGGGAGGTAAGGAGAGTTGTTGAAAGAGTGTGGGGATATGCAGAAGAGCTCAGGGGAGGGGCCGGATGAGAGAGAAAGGCTCTGTGGTGCTGGGTTGAGGTACAGTGAGGAGTAATAAGAAGAGGGGGGGCAGAAGCAATTGAGAATTTGAGGAGGTGGAGTGATAGTGGAGGAAGAGAGCAGGGGAAAGGAGGCAGCTTTGTGGATGTAGAGGGGGCAACTTTGAGAAGTGTGAGTGAAGGGGTGAATGGGGAGAAGGTGAGTGGGGAGAGTTGAGGGAGAAAGGTGAAGGGAGTTTTTGAGAAAGGTGAGGGGGAGTTTTGAGAAAGGGAGGGGGGGGAGATTTGAGAAAGGTGAGGGGGGAGCTTTTGAGAAAGGTGAGGGGGGAGCTTTTGAGAAAGGTGAGGGGGAGTGAGAAAGGTGAGGGGAGTTTTTGAAGAATGGATGGGGGGGGAGTTTTGAGATGGTGAGGGGGGAGTTTTTGAGAAAGGTGAGGGGGGGGAGTTTTTGAGAAGGTGGGGGGGAGTTTTGAGAAAGGTGAGGGGGGGAGTTTTTTGAGAAAGGTGAGGGGGGGAGTTTTTGAGAAGTGGGAGGGGGGAGTTTTTGAGAAAGGTGAGGGGGGAGTTTTGAGAAAGGTGAGAGGGGGGAGTTTTTGAGAAAGGTGAGGGGGGGAGTTTTGAGAAAGTTGAGGGATTTTTAAGAGTGAGAGGGGGGAGTTTTTTATGAGAAAGGTGAGGGGGGAGCTTTTGAGAAAGGTGAGTGGGGGAGTTTTTGAGAAAGGTGAGGGGAGGCTTGGAGGGAGAAGAGTGTGATTGGTTGCTTTGAGAGGGAGGGGTGAGAGGAGTGAATTGGCACTGTAGTTGGAGAAAAGAATGGTTGATGGAAAGTGAACACTTCGAGCAACTGGGTTTTAATTCTATTCTGTGTCTGA
>CM068953.1:1471514-1486432 GCA_035128595.1 Eptatretus atami
AGAGAGATCATTTGAAAGGAGATTTTCTCTGGTGGCCTTGGTGAGTGTTACTTCTCGGTGCTTAGAATGTGGCAAATTAAGTTTCATTACCTTGACCGTCTTGATTTGACAATAGTGGATGAACGATTTGATCCTTGGCTGACTCCCCAAACATTGCTCTTCTGAAGTCAACATGTTTCTCTGGATGCCATCCTCCTGGTGATTCTTCGAACCTTGCTCTTCTGAAGTCATCCTCTCTGGCTGACGTCATAATCCAAAGCTGAAGAATAGAATAATGTATTGTATTAAAAAAAATCCCAGAGCCGCACTTTTTGCTAAACACCCAATTATAAAAAGAAATGATACAGTAATCAATTAAATATTAATTGGAGGAATCAATTGACATTTATCGTAGTATGGGCATGAGCTTACCTGAGGGATGGTTCAGTAACATATTCAAGAATTATCATACATGGTCCAGTCAGAAGCACGAAAAATATATGCTTCATTTCCTCAACAGAAAGAGTATCATTCATTTAATTGTTTCGCTTGAAATTAATGACCGTAGACTAAGCATATAGCTATCACTTGTAGTATATAGTGGAGTAACCTTGGCTGCATAAGGTTCTTGAAATATCTATGATCAGTCGATAAATTAGCCTATTAAATGGATCAGTGGCCCTGCCTATGATGATGGACAGCATCAGCAGGAGGATGAAGGGTTAGGTGAATCCTATGTAGTTTGGTGATTAGACTCGGTCGCTATTCTGGTAACATACCTACCTGATGGATTCAAAGGTTGTACATGTACATGTACATGTACCTACTTTGCAACCACATAAAACACACGGGATTTTGAGTATAGTTTACAAGGAGAGACTTCTCTAATCTTTAAAGGTTTTAAAGCTTGAATGAATCGAGATAAGAGGTGGCAAGCATGATATTATGGGGCAAGCAATTTAAGTAACAAATCTTAGCCTCTCCGACTGCAAATCGAATATCTTCTTGGATGTGTTTGATGATCTGATCCTCAATAAAATTAAGTTGGGTTGTAGTGCAAAGAGAACTTGACAACTTGATTCCTATTTTAAAACTGACATATATACCGGAAAGAGTGTCACAAAAGTAATACATCTAAAGTAACACGCCTGGCACCTTAACTGTTGTCGAGGTCAGGTTGGCAAATACATGCTATACTTGATAATCTGTGAAGAAATTCACAATGCCAAGATCAAGAGATCATTGGGCTTTTTCTCAAATTCCGTCTGGCTCAATGGAGGCAGGCATTTTGGGGTGTCTGGCAGGCAATGCCACTCCGCCACTTGAAAATTCATGATACCGGAGTTATGCTGAAATTTTCCGAGGAGTTCAATCAGCGTAAGCTCACGAGCTGATCTGTCAACTTTTGGGTGTGGGGCATTCGGGGGTATCTGGCGGGACTACACCCCACTACGAAAATGTCTGGCAGTAGCATTCCTGGTACTTGGGACAAGTCAAACATTTCCAGTAAGTTTTACGCAGAGTTAACTCACTGAGCTGATCGAGCTCAATTTTGGGAGTGGGGCATTCGGGGTATGGCGGACCACCCCACTATCGAACAATGTCTGGCAGTGACCATTCCTGGTTACTTGGGACAATGTCCAAACATTTTCAGTAAGTTTACTGAGTTAACTCACGACTGTGCGAGGCTCAATTTTGGGAGTGGGGGGCATTCGGGGAGTGTCTGGTGACACAACCCACCACTGAAAAGTTCTGCAGTGTTCTTCATGATATCTGGGACTATACCGATACGTTTTCCAGTAGGTTCAACCGGGTTAAACTCACGAGCTGATCGAGCTCAATTTTTGGTTCCCCGGTTATGTAATCGGCAGGCACACCCACCACGAAAATGTTGGCAGGGTCTACATGATATTTGGGACGATGCCGACATTTTCAACTAGGTTTCATCAGGTTAACTCACAAGCTGATCTAGATCAATTTTTGGGTCCCTTTCTAATGGCCATTCTGACACACCCACCAGAATGTGCCTGGCAGACTCCATTTCCTTACATCGACAGCACATGGACCATTGCTATATATCATGAAAATGGTTTCTTTCCAGGCTGCTGACCCCCTGGGCTCACCGTCTATTAGGCCAACTTCCACCATGGTGAACTTTCGCGATAGCCTGAAAAAACTGGGGCTGTTGAAGAACGATGATATTGGCAGAGAACGACTGCCTGGCCAGTTCAGTCGGTAAGCTGGGGATCTCTATCCCAGGGTCGTGGTTTGAATACCATGTTTGGTAGAGTTCTTATTCATTTGACTCACACTTGTGCAGTTGGTTGTAAGCGCCCTCCGAGTGGGGAGGTAGGTGGTTTCATAATTCGCAGCCTGAATCTCACTAGACTTGAAAATGTGGCATGATACTTTCACTTCTTGGTTGATACTCTGCATTTAAAAGGAACCGAGCATGACAACAACCATAGGTTTGTATACAGTGCACGCTTTGACTGGCCTAATGCCCCTGTATACATAAAAATTCCTAGTTTGGGGAATTAAATTATTATTATTATACGTATTATTATTATTATATTGGTAAGCAGATGTATAATATAAATCCATTGGCATGTTGTTAAGCCTGGTGGTTGGCTAGTGGTTAGGGTGGCGGCTTGGGATCTTCGAGTCCTGATTTTGAGACCCGTTTCCCACTAAATGAACACCAGGTGGGTTGAACTCAGCCTGTCATATTTAATGGGGTCGGAAAAATGAGTAACCAGTGTAACTGTTAGAGGGGAAACAGCATTAGGCACAAGTCGCGCCCACCAAAACGATAGCTTCCCGGCAGCCAAGCTGCCAGTGTTGCAAGAAGAAGATGATCGGTATTGTGTTCATCCCTCATTCCGAGAACGTTTTAAATGTCTTGCATTGATTCCGTATACAAACGTGGAGGAGTTTTTGAACTCCGGATATGCTCGTTTGTAATCTTTGGCCGTGCTGTATTTCTGATTCGAGTGTTGATGTTCTGGTTCACTTCTTGCAGCGCATCACGAGAAGGATGTAGAGTGGCAAGAATAGCAAAGAAGAGAAGAAGAAGAAGGTCTCTGCAGACAAAAGGCACGAACCAATGAAGGATATGAATGATGATGATGACGATGATGATTTTTCTGATGGAGATCGAAAGGCCTTCCAAGGCAAAGTACGCGTTTCAACAGTGACATCCTGAAAATGAAGTACGATTCACTCGATCTCTTTTCAGGGGAATGTTTTGGGTCGAGCCATTGACCTGTGTTAGTCACATTTGAATCGTCTGATTATATAGTTTGTTTCCGGTCCAACTTTAGAACACTGGGCATATATATGGTCTGCATTATGGTCATGGCTAAAGAATCCTGGCATCAAGTTTTATTTTGTAAAATATCAAATTTATATCCGTGTAAATTCAAAGGAAAGTGCAGAATTTTGCTTGTCATGACCAAATCGGTGGTCACTCCCAATTGAGCACATCATCCGTCCGAAACTTCGAACCGCTTACACAGAGAAGCCACAGTTAGAGCGCGGTCTGATCATGTTGCTTTTCGTATTCTGGAGACCAAATTGAAAATGAGTGGGGTCGACGCTGTTTGTCAGCTTTAGCGGATGACACCTCACAATCGAGCGTTGAAAGACCTGAGGCAGTGTGAGCACTGAAAACTCCGACAGGTGCACGTGTGGGGTTTAGTGTATCTGCTGCCATGAGTTTCTGCTGTGATTTCACTGGAACACTCTGACAAATGAAATTGTGTGACAGAAGACTGAGCGTTTCTGACCGGTTTGTCTGAATCGGGATTTTCCTGAAATGGCTCAAGTTCTTTCACATGACGCCCAGTACTCCTTGGGCTCAGGAAAACCTCCATAACTGACGGGGTGTCATAATGCACGCTCCTAAATATTGATACATGAATAGACGATCGATTCCTGGAATGATTTGCCTCAACGTTCGTTCTGTAACAGGATTTCTTTCCTAAGACAGAACAATACATAACTAGAAGGGCACTGACGGTAGAGCACATACCTCTGCACGCAATGCCTATCCACGAGACATATCGGGCCCAATACATGTTTGAAATATCATGCTGATATATCATTTCTTGGCCCCATCTATCAATTAGTGGAAGAATCACTTTGAAAATTCAAGATAAATCTCGTATTTCAGATCGGATTCGTCTTCACCAAGATCGAATCTATTCGTTCCGTGTCACACATCCAACTGTCCTCCGTTTCGTGCCGAATTCCGTCCAGCAACTTTTTGAGACATCTGTTGTATACTGGTTAGACCCGTATTTGCTCAGATGGTGAAATCACTTTTAAAATATCAGATTCGCATCTTCAAATTCGCATCTTTCTTTCTACCGGCCACGCCGTACGGCGCACGTACTATGTAACATAAACTTTGCAATTCCCATCTTGGTTTTAGCTCTTCGTCGACCTGTGTCCCATCAGTGCTCTCAGATGCTTTTGGAAAAAAACATGGGGGCACTGCATCTGGTTTCAGTGTATTTCTTGGTGAAGTCCAAACAACTTAAAAAAAAATTTTAAAGTCTTTATTCAAAAGCAATTGTCTCGGATGCTCCGAGCAAAGATCACTCGTCGTTAAGTTGAGGGGTTCGACAGTTCCGGGTTCTGCAACTATTTCTTCCACCTTACCGGCTGTTTTCGTGTGCAAGAAAAAACAGCTATTTTCTTCTTTTCTTGTTTTTGTTCCTTGTTATATAAAACATTCATTCTAAAACATAAAATGTTTTAATATCATTATAATATATATATATATAATATATATTTTGACAACATTCATCCATTGTTACAAAACAGCAAAAGCAATTCAGTGTGGCATATCGTTTGAATATAATGGGAACTAAGTACGTTACTAATTCTTTATTTTGGCTAAAAATATTCAGCTTCCAACTACGCATGGACGGATAGTCAGCAAAAGCAGTGCCTTATAATGACGTGATCCATGGTGACCGTACAAACTACCCAAAGTTTCATATCATTCACATAAAAGTCCACTATCATGATTAGGGTCTTGAAACCTGGATGACTTGAATGAAATGCCTTTTCCAAAATGCCCCGCTCTCCTTTGGTAAAATCACTTTGCTGGGGGGAAAAAGTGATGCCGGCGATCATTTGGTGTGTTGTGGCTTTATCATTTTTCCTTTTATTTCCTGAATGACCTGAAAGTGAGTTAAGATATTTTTCGCCAGAAGACATTTTAAATTTGTTTTCTGTTCTTGGCAGCTTGCTTGCGCTACCATGTTTAAGTGCCTTGTTGTTTGGTATGTTGCCAGAACATCTTGAGGGTATGTACTGTTGGGCTGCATTTTAAAGAGGTGAGGCAATACGAGATCGTCGTCTCACTTTCTGGAGGCCTCTCTGTATATGTTTGATTGTTTGAGAATCTCAATCAGGTGGACACTAACACCCTCAAAAAAGAAAGGAGAGACGATCCCACGAGGTGAAGGTTTGGTTATTGAGCAAAAAACCTCCTGTTAAGTCAATGGTTTACCAAATGTTTTGTTCTTCATTATCCCGGGCATGTGAAGTGAAAAGTGGGGTGAAGCAATTATGTTCTCTTTGTATGTCTGTTCTGTCTGTCTGTCTCATGTCTCCAAACTCAGTTTATCATCGAGGAGCTAACTTCATTCAATTGTAATGTTATATTTTGAACATCAAGTTGAAAACGCAAGTTTGTAGTTTAGCAGTAATTTGGTTCCTCAATTCGTAGATTAACGCATGCGCAGACAGAAGGTGGGATGTGTTAATTATTATCTTGCAAAACGAAGTTTTTGCAAGATATGTTAGTCGTCGTATGTTTTTTTTTATTTTTATTTATTATTTTTGTGTCTGTAAATCACGTAAAAAGAAAATCTGCAGAGCACAGTTATTCATTGGAATTTAGTTGTAACTCTTCCATATTCAGAGGCGCCTATGGAAGGTCCCTTTCAGCGCAAAAATTTTGAAGTCAAAGGTCAAGTGCAGGTTCATTTGTCGCAAATCAGGGTAATCGACAAACTAACTTATTTTCTTGAGTATTTTTGAATGGATCGTCTTTTCAAACTTCATGGGAATAAGTTTCATTTGGTTCTGGCGCCTCAGGCTGATTAATTTTTGGTTGGCGATCTTGCGCTGACCTTCATGTGTTTTTTTTTTTGTTTGTTGTTTTTTTTTTTTGTCTGGTAATCACGTTATAAATCACTCTGCAGTAGCACAGTTTCCACTTGGAAATTTTTGTAAACTTCGCAATATCAGAGGGCCATAGAGTTCCTTTCAGCGCATAAAATTTTTGAGGCTCAAGGTCAAAGGCAAGGGGAAGAGGAAGACGGTCACTTTGCGCAACAGCAGGGAGTCGACGAACCCTTATATTTTGAGTAATTTGATCGATCGTCTCAAACTTCATGGGAATTATAGTTTATGGTCTGGCACTCAGCTGATTAAGTTTTTGGTGGCGATTGGCCTTTGACCTTCTGGTTAGCCTAAGGTCCAAACCATATTTGACCCAAGGTCAAATTTTCAGTTTTAGGAACCATGTCTGTGTACCTGCAATTGAACACCTCGATGAGTGCTTTCCTAGATTATATCAAGCCTTGAGACATTATGACGTCAATTTGGTGACGTTATGAGGCAAACGCATGATTTTTCATGGTTACTCGTAGAAACGATTTCTATCGGACTCTTCGTGAGGCAGACTATTCCTCAAGGAGTCGCCTCCTGGTGGATAGCAGCTCGGTTTCATCATAGTGACCTGAAAGAAGTAACGTGGTCACCTTTTTGGCAGATACGGGTCCCCTAAGGGTGAATTTGTTTTATTTATTATTTAAACTCTGCCTGTTCCTGGCAGTCGAAGAAAAATTAAAAATCATTCAAACAGGAAACCGGCGTGAATATCGTGGAAAGCATGTGAATAAGGTGTTTTGTAAGTAAAATAAGATGCTGTATCAACGGCGAAACTTCCAAATTTTATTTTCCTACACCGCCTTTAAAATCTTGTTTGGATTTCGATTGGATTTTATGTACTTGAACACTGTAAGATACATATTGCGTTTTTTGCCACTTTCAAACTCTGTTTTAGCAGTGGCCAAAATATACAGCATTTTTTCTTCTGTGACCAATCAAATTTGCCATTTGCCAGACCCCGCCCATGTCCTTGATTTACTCAGACTGCGCGGGGTAAATGTTCGAATGGAAGTGATTGACAGGGGTTAAGAAAAGATAAACCTTTTGTTGAAATTGTTTAACTTTTTGTTGGGTTATTATTTTCATAGTTATGCAGGATAATGTCTATACCACTTTTCTGTATGTTGTGGTTGAAACAAGCATTCATGAATTTTGTCTTTTGGTTGTGTGAGTCCACTGGGTGGACTGGTACCCTGTGGGGCCTCGCGGTGCGCTGTCCGGGTGCTCTGTGTGTGCTTTGAAACAGCATGGTGGGCCGAGCATCAAAGCTTGTCCCTCAGCCTCAAAGATCGTAACAGTGGAACTTTCTGCACCATACTACCATCCTGGCATGGTAGGTGGGCTACTCAACTAGTTGATCTCAAGCATATATGAATACAGTCCTAACAAGATACACCCGTCGCTTTACTGACAGGAATTTAAGAATTTGTGGGAGGGTGAGACACAGACAGGCACCACACAGCATGCAGACACAGAGGGTTGTTCCTGGACTTGCGTGTTTTTTTTTTTTGTAACGTTGCAAGGCTTTTTATTACGAGCGAACACACACAGGAACACGACTACAAGAGGGGCGTTAGAGAGGGAAGCACAAAACGGGGCGACAGAGACGTTAGGGAGATTCTGGTGGAGGGAAACAAGGATGGAGCGGGGTCATGGGTAAAACAAGATGGACACTTCAAGGGATTTTTCAGGAAGGAAAACACTGGGAATTGAAGAGATTGGTTTGGGGTGGATTAACGGGGTAGAAGAATATCAACGTTTTGTTGCGGGAGGAAATATGAGATGGTGCATCAGCTGTTTGAAGACCTGGAGGGAGAGTGGGATTGAAGAGAGTGTGAGAATTTTGTTCCAGAAGCGCAGGAAAAAAGGAATGAAAGGGTGAATGTGGCAGTGATCTTTACTTTTGTAGTTGCAACCAGAAGGAGGTTTTTTGATGGGCAGCAGAAAGCAGGCAAACACAGCAGGGTGGGGGGGGGGCAAGGCAAAAAAAAAAACACGCAAGTCCAGAACACCCTCTGTGTCTGCATGCTTGTGTGTGTGCCTGTCTGTGTCTCACCCTCCCACTTTCTTAATATTCCTGTCAGTAAGCGACGGGTGGTATTTGTTAGGACTGTATTCAATAATGCTGAGATCACTAGTTGAGGAAGCCCACCTACCATGCCAGGATGGAGTATGGTGGCAGAAAGTCCACTGTTTACATCTTGAGGCTTGAGGGACAGTTTGATGCTTCGCCCACCATGCATTGTTTCAAACACACCGAGCACCCGACAGCGCACCGCGAGGCCCACAGGGTACAAGTCCACCAGCAGTAGCTACACAACCAAAAGACAAAATTCATGAATGTTGTTTCAACCACAACATACAGAAAAATGGTATAAACTATTATTCTGCATAAACTATGAAAATAATAACCACAACAAAAAGTTAACATTTCAACAAAAGGTTGATCTTTTCTACCCCTGTCAATCACTTCATCGAACACTTTACCCCGCGCAGTCTTGAGAAACAAGGACATGGGCGGGGTCTGGCAATGGCAAATTTGATTGGTCACGAAGACATAAAATGCTGTAATATTTTGGCCACTGCTAAACAGAAGAGTTTTGAAAGTGGCAAAAACGCAATATGTATTCTACAGTGTTCAAGTACATAAATCAATCGAAATAAAACAAAGATTTTAAGGGTTGTAGGAAAATAAATTCTGGAAGTTTACCGCCGTTGATACAGCATCTATTACACCACCTTATTCAACATTTTCCACGAGTTATTCACGCCCGTTTCCTGTTTGGAATGATTTTTAATTTTTCTTGACTGCCAGACAGGCAGAGTTTAAAAATAAATAAATAAACCAATGTCACCCTTAGGGTGACCCGTATCTTGCCAAAAGGTGACCACGTTACTTCTTTCAGGTCACTATGATGAACAGAGCTGCATCCACCAGGAGGCGACTCCTTGAGGAATAGCTGCCTACAGAGAGTCCGATAGAATCGTTTCTACAGAGTAACATGAAAAATATGCGTTTGCCTCATAACGTCACCGAAATGACGTCATAATGTCTCTAAGCTTGATATATCTAGAAAGCACTCATCGAGGTGTTCAATTTGAGGTACTACACGAATGGTTCCTAAACTTGAAAATTTGACCTTGGGGTCAAATCATGTTTGACCTTAGGCTAACCATGAAGGTCAAGGCCAATCGCCACCAAAAATTAATCAGCTGAGTGCCAGACCATGAACTATATTCCCATTGAAGTTTGAAGACGATCGATCAAATTACTCAAAAAATAGGGTTCGTCGACTCCCGTGTTGCGACAAAGTGACTTCCTTCCCCTGTGACCTTTGACCTTGACTTCAAAATTTTATGCGCTGAAAGGACCTCTATAGGCCTCTGATGATGCGAAGTTACAAAAATTTCCAATGAAAACTGTGCTCTGCAGAGTGATTTATACGTGATTACAGACAAAAAAAAAAAAAACAAACAAAAAAAAAACACATGAAGGTCAAGCCAATCGCCACCAAAAATTAATCAGCTGAGCGCCAGACCATGAACTATATTCCCATGAAGTTTGAAGACGATCCGATCAAAATTACTCAAAAAATAAGGGTTTTGTCGATTACCTGATTTTGCGACAAAGTGACCTTGACCTTTGACCTTCAAATTTTGATGCGCTGAAAGGGACCTCCATAGGCCTCTGATATGCGAAAGTTACAAAATTTCCAATGAAACTGTGCTCTGCAGAATTTTTTTTTCGTGATTACAGACACAAAAATAAATAAATAAAAAAAAAAACATACAGACTGACTAACATATCTTGCAAAAACTTCGTTTTGGCAAGATAATAATTAAACACATCCCACTTCTGTCTGCGCATGCGTTATCTAGACGAATTGAGAACCAAATTACTGCTAAACTACAACTTCGTTTTCCGATTGATGTTCAAAATATAACATTCAATTGAAATGAAGTTGCTCCTCGATGATAAACTGATGTTTGGAGACAGAGACAGACAGACAGACAGACATACAAAGAGAACAAATTGCTTCACCCCACTTTTCACTTCACATGCCCGGGATAATGAAGACAAAACATTTGGGTAACCATTGACTTAACAGGAGGCTTTTTTGCTCAATAACCAAACCTTCACCTCGTGGGAATCTTCTCCTTTCTTTTTGAGGGTGTTAGTGTCCACCTGATTGAGATTCTCAACATCAACATATCCAGAGAGGCCTCCAGGAAGTGAGACGACGATCTCGTATTGCCTCACCTCTTTAATGCAGCCCAACAGTAACATACCCTCAGAGATGTTCTGCAACATACCAACACAAGCACTTTAAACAGGTAGGCACAGGCAAGCTGCCAAGAACAGAAAACAAGATTTAAATGTCTTCTGCGAAAAATATCTTAAACTCACTTTCAGGTCATTCAGGAAAAGAGAAAAAAAAATGACTAAAGCCCACAACACACCAAAATGATCGTCCGGCATCCATTTTTTCCCCCCAGCAAAGTGATTTTACCTTAAAAGGAGAGCTCGGGGCATTTTGGAAAGGCTTTCATTCAATCATCCAGGTTTCAAACCCTAGATCTGTGAATATGTGGGACTTATGTGAATCGATATGAAAACTTTGGGTAGTTTGTACGGTTTACTGGATCACGTCATTATAAGGCACTGCTTTTGCTGACATCATCCGTCCCATGCGTAGTGGAAGCCTGCAATATTTGTTAGCAATAAAGATTAGTAACGTACTTAGTATCCATTATATTCAAGCGATATGCCACACTGAATTGCTTTTGGCTGTTTTCGTAACATGGATTGAATGTTGTAAAATATATATATATATATATATATATATATATATATATATGTAAAACATTTTTACTGTTTTAGATGAATGTTTTATATAACAAGGAACAAAACAGAAAAGAAAATAGCTGTTTTTTCTTTGCCACGAAAACAGCCGGTAAGGTGGAAGAAATAGTTGCAGAACCCGAGACTTGCTCGACACCCTCAGACTTAACACGAGTGATCTTTGCTCGGAGCATCGAGACATTGCTTTGAAAAAGACTTTTAATTTTTTTTTTAAGTTGTTTGGACTTCAACCAAGAAATACACTGAAACCAGATGCAGTGCCCCCATGTTTGTTTTTTCCAAGCATCTGAGAGCACGATGGTACACAGTGCACGAAGAGCTGAAAACCAAGATCGGGAATTGCTAAGTTTATGGTTACTAGTACGTGCCCGTACGTGCGTGGCCGGTAGAAAGAAGATGCGAATTTTGAAGATGCGAATCTGATAATTTTAAAAGTGATTCTTCACCATTGAGAAATCGGGTCAAACCAGTATACAACACGATGTCTCAAAAAGTTGTGGACGGATTCGGACGAAACTCGGAGGACATGTTGGATGTGTGACACGGACGAATAGATTCGATTTTGGTGAAGATCTGAATCCGAATCTGAATACGAGATTTATTTAATTTTCAAAGTGATTCTTCACCATTGATAGATGGGGCCAGAAATGATATATAGCATGATATTTCAAACATGTATTGGGCCCGATATGTTCTCGTGGATCAGGCATTGCGTGGCAGAGGTATGTGCTCTACCGAGTGCCCTTCTAGTTAATGTATTTGTTCGGTCTTGAGGAAAGAAATCTGTACAGAACGAACGTTGAGGCAAATCATCCAGGATCGATCTTTATTCATGTCAAATATTTAGTGAGCGTGCATTTGACACCCCTGTCAGTATGGAGTTTTCCTGAGGCCCAAGAGTACTGGCGTCATGTGAAAGAACTTGAGCCATTTCAGGAAAGTCCCGATTCAGACAAACGGTCAGAAACGCTCAGTCTTCTGTCACACAACTTTCATTGTCAGACTGGTTCAGTGAAATCACAGCAGAAACTTCATGGCAGCAGATACACTAAACCCACACGTGCACCTGTCGGAGTTTTCAGTGCTCACACCTGCCTCCAGTCTTTCAATCGCTCGATTGTGAGGTGTCATCGCTAAAGTGACAAACGAGGTCGTACCCCACTCATTGCAAGTTTGGTCTCCAGAAACGAAAAGCAACATGATCAACCGCGCTCGATAACTGTGGCTTCTCTGTGTAGCGGTTCGAAGTTTCGGACGGATGATGTCATCAGATTGGGAGTGACACCGATTGGTCATTGACAAGCAAAATTCTGCATACTTTCCTTGAAATATACACGATATAAATTGATATTTTACAAAATAAAAACTGATGTCCAGGATTTTTTAGCCATGACCATAATGCAGACACATGATAATATGCCCAGTGTTCCTTAAAGTTGGACCGAAACAAACTCCTGATATAATCAGACGATCAAATGTGACTAACACAGGTAATGGCTCGACCAAACATCCCCTGAAAGAGATCGAGTGAAATCGTACCTTCATTTTCAGGATGTCACTGTGAAACGCGTACTTTGGCTTTGGAAGGCCTTTCTGATTCTCCATCAGAAAATCATCATCGTCATCATCATCATCATATTCCTTCATTGGTTCGTGCCTTTTGTCTGCAGAGACCTTCTTCTTCTTCTTCTTCTTGCTATTCTTTGCCACTTCTACATCCTTCTTCGTGTGCAGCTGCAAGAAGTGAACCAGAACATCAACACTCGAATCAGGAAATAACAGCACGGCCAAAAGATTACAAACCGAGGATATCCGGAGGTTCAAAACTCCTCCACGTTTGTATACGGAATCAATGCAAGACATTTAAAACGTTCTCGGAATGAGATGAACACATACCAATCATCTTCTTCTTGCACATGGCAGCTTGGCTGCCGGGAAGCTATCGTTTTGGTGGGGCGCGACTGTGCCGCTAATGCTGTTCCCCTCTACCAGTACACTGGTACTCATTTTTCCGACCCCATAAATATGACAGGCTGAGTCAACCCCACCTGGTGTTCATTTAGTGGAAAACGGGTCTCAAAATCAGGACTCGAAGATCCCAAGCCAGCCACCCTAACCACTAAGCCAACACCAGGCTTAACACACATGCCAATGGATTTATATTTATACATCTCTTACCAATATAATAATAATAATACGTAATAATAATAATAATAATTCCCAAACTAGGAATTTTGATGTATGACAGGGGCATTAGGCCAGTCAAAGCGTGCACTGTATTACAAACCTATGGTTGGTTGTTCATGCTCGGTCCTTTTAAATGCAGAGTATCAACCAAGGAAGTAGAAAGTATCATGCACCATTTTCAAAGTCTGCTGAGATTCAGCTGCGATATGAACCACCGACCTCCCCAACTCGGAGGGGACGCTACAACCACTGCACCAAGTGTGGTTCAAATGAATAAGAACTCTACCAAACATGGGATTCAAACCCACGACCCTGGGATTAAGAATCCCCAGCTTTACCGACTGAACTGGCCAGGCAGTCGTTTCGCCAATATCACTCGTTCTTCAACAGCCCCAGTTTTTCAGAGCTTCGAGCGGGGTTCACCATGGTGGAAGTTGGGCCTAATAGACCGGGAGCCCAGGGGGGTCAGCCTAGCTGGAAAGTTAACCAATTTTCATGTATATAGCAATGGTCCATGTGCATGTCGATGTAAGGAAATGGACGTCTGCCAGGCACATTCTGGTGGGTGTGGTCAGAATGGCCATTAGAAAGGGACCCAAAAATTGATCTAGATCAGCTCTGTGAGTTAACCTGATGAAACCTAGTTGAAAATGTTCGGCATCGTCCCAAATATCATGTATGACCACTGCCAGACATTTTCAGTGGTGGGGTGTGCCTGCCAGATTACATAACCGGAACCCAAAAATTGAGCTCGATCAGCTCGTGAGTTAACCCGGTGAAACCTACTGGAAAACGTTCGGTATAGTCCCAGATATCATGAATGAACACTGCCAGACATTTTCAGTGGTGGGTTGTGTCCACCAGACACTCCCGAATGCCCCCACTCCCAAAATTGAGCTCGATCAGCTCGTGAGTTAACTCAGTAAAACTTACTGGAAAATGTTTGACATTGTCCCAAGTACCAGGAATGGTCACTGCCAGACATTTTCAGTAGTGGGGTGTGTCCGCCAGATACCCCCGAATGCCCCCACTCCCAAAATTGAGCTCGATCAGCTCGTGAGTTAACTCGGTAAAACTTACTGGAAAATGTTTGACATTGTCCCAAGTACCAGGAATGCTCACTGCCAGACATTTTCAGTAGTGGGGTGTGTCCGCCAGATACCCCCGAATGCCCCCACACCCAAAATTGAGCGAGATCAGCTCGTGAGTTACGCTGATGAAACCTCCTGGAAAATGTTCAGCATAACTCCGTGTATCATGAATTTTCAGTGGCGGATGCATTGGCCTGCCAGACACCCCAAAATGCCTGCCCTCCATTGAGCCAGACGGAATCTGAAAAAGCCCAATGTATCTCTTGATTCTGTGGCATTGTAATTTACTCACAATTATCAATATAGCATGTATTTGACCAAGCCTGAAAACATTAAGGTGCCAGGCGTGTTACTTTAGATGTATTACGTTTTGTGACACTTTTACCGGTATATATGTCAGTTTTAAAATAGGAATCAAGTTGTCAAGTTCTCTTTGCACTACAACCCAACTTATTTTATTGAGGATCAGAGTCATCAACACATCCAAGAAGATATTCGATGCAGTCGGAGAGGTAAGATTTGTTACTTAAATTGCTCCCCATAGATATCATGCTGCCACCTCTTATCTCATTAATCAAGCTTTAAAACCTTAAAGATTTAAGAGA
>CM068953.1:1513231-1525401 GCA_035128595.1 Eptatretus atami
TGTTGTTATTTCTTTTCAGCCATCGCATATTTCAATTTTCTATCAAATATTACGATGTTTATGTGTGGAAAAATGTATATTGTGTTCGAAAGATGTATGAAAATATCACAATATGATATAGTATAGGTCAAATAAACGTGTTGTGTGCACAGTACTTGTGTGTGTTCAATAGTGGAGGATTTAGTACCGTCCGAAAAGTAGGCATATTTTGATGAATGATTCATTTTTTTTAAATATGTATAAAAAAATTTCCCCAAGGGTGTGATTTTGGCACCCTCTTGATTTATTACATCAGTAGATATCAAACACCGAGAAACAACAATAAAACATTGTAAGTACCAAAAAACACACCTCAACCCAATATCATACTTTTTACACTGGACTAACCGACATCCCATCTTCGTCGCCAACTGTAATGTACTCAATAGATAGGGACAAAGGCTCTGAAGTGGGAACAATAGGTTTTATTCAGACACGGGCACACAACACAACACAGCACAGCACAGCACCGGAACATGGACGGGTCCAATCTCTCCGCTTAACCACACCCCGGTGCACCCAGGTATGCATGCATTATCATAAACTACTGATACATCTCACTTATACAGCATAGTACTCCACTAATAGTGGAGCAGCAGGGGCCACCAACAGAGGGAGATACCCACACCAGCAGTACCACATTTTCTAATGTGGTTATTATTGACCACCTACTATCCCTGTACATGAAAACCAATGAATGCCAGTCTGGGAAATGGTGGCATTCTGAGAAATAGGTCAATTAGGTCGTTGACCCTGAATTTGGCAATATTTACTAAAACGGCTATAGTTTTTTATAATTTCCATGTTACAACACCTTGATATACATCAAACTGATCCTAAGACAATAGGCTATAACATGCAATAACAAAAAAGACATGTGGCTGAAAATATAAGTAACAGAACCAATTTTATTACAAATTTTGCCCCAAAAATCCAAAGTTTCATATTTTTCATATACTTTTAGCACACTCATCAACATGCATATATAAAAGTTATCAAATATTAAGCATTAAAAAAGTTTCTCTGAGTCTGCTGCAATTATTCATATATATACATTGTATTATCTTAAATGTAAATCACATTTTCATACAATTTTGTCCAAGATGCCTGAAAATACCTGAAAATGGTATTATTCAGTTACTCATGGCATAATGACCATTAACTTGATTAATTTTCATATTTATTAAGAGAAAAATTTGTTTCAAATATTA
Organism: Eptatretus atami; assembly: GCA_035128595.1. Taxonomy (NCBI): domain Eukaryota; kingdom Metazoa; phylum Chordata; class Myxini; order Myxiniformes; family Myxinidae; genus Eptatretus; species Eptatretus atami. The sequence goes on from CM068953.1 coordinate 1,514,482, forward strand.
TATTGTCACAAGGAATTATATTTGTTGATGAGTATATCAACAACACACAAGGATGGATCCAGATTGTGTGTAAATCGGGGGGGGGGGGGGGGGTACAAATTCTTATTACTATAAATATTTTTTAAATGGTAATTTTTCAATGTACTTTGTTGAAAATAAATTTCAAAGAAATATTGAGGACTATAATGGCTGTTTGTAAAACTCTCCACTTTGGCATCAAATGCAATCTTTCTAACAAATTATCAGTTACTAAGATAAATGCCAGGAAACTGTCAACATTATTGTTACATATTATGTTGATATCTAGTCTGCATCTGAGTCTGAATTATCACTGTAAAATGCAGAGAGAGTAAAGGGATTTGAACATGATTTGTCCCTCCATCCACCAAGGCTTCACAGGTGCATGCTGCTGTGCATGGTTGGCCACTCTCCAAGCAAGAACACTCCACTGCACAGGTATTGGTTTGACAGTCACACACAAGGTCATTTAACAACTCTGGAGCAGCTGGCAATTGACTCATCATTAAGGCTGGAGACCAGTGCCACCTGGGCTGTGTTCGAAGCCATATGCTGTTGCATCAGGTAAGGTTGGAGAAGGGTAAGCAGCTTGTCTCCATATTAACAGCTGATAAGCAGAGCGAAGTAGATGCAGACTGAAAGCGTCTTCTGTTGGTGGTAGTTTCTTTCCCTGGATGTTCCGCTGTCCAGTCTTCTGACACCAGGGAGGGCATTCAATGACATGCAGTTTGTCTTGCCATATATGTAGCCAACAAACTTTGTGCTGCCATTTCTATCTCCTTTGAAATGTTTTGCTCATCAGATCCTAGCAGACCAGAGGCTGGAACAATGCTTTCATCGACCATTGATGATGTCAAATCTGTCTTCAAACTTGTTCTTTCATCCTCAGCTACTTCCCTCAAAACTTTTGACATCTCAATATGCTTTTGCAAGCATCTCCTACTGTTGTCTTTGAAGAACAAACAAGATCTGACTTGCCTGGTTGTGGCATGAATGCACATCTGGCCCTCTTTTATAAGTTGTCTTTTGAGATTATAGGATGTGTATGAACCTGGATGGTCCACTCCCTCTTAAGCAAGGATCTCCAAAACCGCTTTCTCAAGGTGCTCAGGAAGAATATTTGTCTGTGTTCAATGATGGGTGATGTAAACTCACTGATCAGTCTCCTCACTGATGTATTGTGTGCAGCAAATTGTTGCTTTCTGTTCTGACTTGCAGTGATAGAGCGACCACTGACATAGTTGATGTAGCCTGACTTTGTCTGTGGTAAGAGCCTCAATGGCAACCAGATCACCATTGGGTACACCCTGAAGTCTGGTTATCATGTCATCATTTGCTTAGCCTTTGCAGCTTGAAGAACTCGGGTATACATGTTGGGAGCTCAGGGTCATCTTTCACAGATGACTCTACCATGGACCAAGATAATCGATGCTTTGCGCTGCAAGGATCACTACAGATGAAACAGCGAGATTTCCAGTCAAACTTCACAAATGATGCCTTGGATCTTGTAAAGCGGTTGGCACACCCACCACTTGCACCATCACCATTACCACTACTAGAATTACCACCATCATCCAAAACTACATCAGAGTTATCAACTGTTTTAATAGCTCTTCTGATGTGATGTTGGCTTACATATGTTGATCTGCATTGTCTGTGATACCTGAACACCACTGTTCCAGAAATTATATCAGATTCATGGCCAAAAGTGTCTGACTAACTGAGTCATTCCGTTGTCTGCATGCTGAGAATAAGGACCGTAGTTTGTTAAGAACTGGAGTGATTGGCTGTTCCTTTGATGAAAAGGATTTTGTGCAAAAAGACACTTATCAATGTCAATGGTATCTTCTCCCTTAGCTTTCTTGCAATGGGAGCAGTGTCAAATTCTGCATCCATATTGTAATAATAGACTGTTCAGTGCTGTTGAAGTAATCTGAGTACACTAAGACAAAATGTGGATCTTCCTGCAAGCGTAAAAAATATTGGTCACCATAGTTTGGCAGAACAAGTCTATTTAATCCACCAAATTGAAAAAATTCAATGTAAATTCATAAGTATTTTAGACCTAGGGATAAACCCTATTCGTAGGACTTTATTCTTTTAGGGGGGTTATTTTTCACAACACCATGTACCTTACATAAAATTTTATGCAGTAATGACTTCCATTTTAGACACACTTCTAATGACAATACTATTTAACCCCAGCTCAACAGCCTGTAGGCAAAACATTCAGTATACCACATGTTTTTCCATCAGAAAATTTGCTACATGGTAATACATCTTCATCACAAGACTATGCATAATTTAAAAAAAATAGAAACAAATATTTCCATACTTACATTTTAACAGAGAAGAGGTGTCGCATAAAACATGCTGCAGTATGTGTAGTCAATCGCATCTGTTCAAGTGTGACTGACCTAATTTCATATACATTGTAAACTCATGGCTGATGAGAGTGCTATTTATAGCAGTGCCACATGTGGGGACCATCTCAGGAATGTGGGGGTCATCTCAGGATTATTGTGGCATATGGGATCATCTTATATAATCCAATATTCTTTGTCAGGGGCATTATTTTAGGGTTGGTTCAGGGTTTAGGGGTGGCACTTTTTTTTAGTGCATATGTATTTAGTGATATTGAGGAAGGGGGAGAGGGTGTTAGTACATAGGTAATTGTAACCCCCTCCCCCACCCCTTCCAAAAATTCTGGATCTATCCCTGTGTGTTATTGATATATCCATCAACAATTATAATTCCTTACAACAATTATTATTTCAAAGACATTTCATACGAAATTAATGGTCATTTGCCATGAGTATTGAATAATACCATTTTCAGGTTTTCAGACTTCTTGGACAAAATGTGATGAAAATATGATTTACCTTTAAGATAATAGAATATATTATATATGAATAATTGCAGCAGACCCTAGAGAAACTTTTTAATGCTTAATATTTGATACTTTTATATTATGCATGTGCTGAGTGATGCTAAAGTATTGAAAAATGCGAAAATTTGGATTTTGGGGGCAAAATTTGTAATAAAATTGGTTCTGCACTTACAATTACAGCCACATGTTTTTTTGTTATTGCATGTTATAGGCAATTGTCTTAGGATCAGTTTGATGTATATCAAGTATTGTAACATGAAAATTATAAAAACTATAGCCGTTTTAGTAAATATTGCCAAATTCAGGGGTCAACGACCTTAATTGACATATTTCTCAGAATGCCACCATTTCCCAGACTGGCATCATTGGTTTTCATGTACAGGGATAGTAGGTGGTCAATAATAACCACATCAGAAAATGTGGTACTGCTGGTTGTGGGTATCTCACTAAATAAGCCTCTTTTCTGGCCCCTGCTGCTCCACTATAAGGGCAAATCATTTTGTTGACGAAACAGTAACACGACACACGGATTGATGACAGCACTACGAAGTATAGAGGGCACCGGGGCACAAATAGTACGTGGAAATTAAAGGAACATTGCTTGGGTAGTTAGGCGCCATGTTCAGATAACGTGGTCTGTGGTCACGATGTTGCACATGGGGTTTAAATTGAGAAAGAGGTTCTGAAAGTGTGATGCAAATGTGAAGGTGTGAGAGACATCACAAACTGCCAAGGTACCGTGTGTGTCGTAGCTCGAGAGCGCCATTCAATTCCTCAGAGATGTGTGGCCACTCAATTGGGAGTGGCACATTTGTTTGTGTTGATGATAGAGCAGCCCACAAGATGACATGCTCACAGCTGGCGTTACCCGCGGGTGAGCTGACCCATTTTGGTTGAGAATGCAATGTTCTCGTATCTATAAGACTGCAGTACAACCTTCCCTGAAGGGGATAAAATAAGTGACACAACTCTATCTATTAGTTAGCCTGCACACATAGCCAGAGTTTATGATTCTTCAATTGCACTCCTCTCCATTTAGACCAAATTTAGTTTATCGAAAATCGAGTTATCGACTTGCACTCACCGCTAAAGGTTGATTACTTCGTCCAGTCTGAGTGGTGTCCCAAAAGCTAAGCTTGTATGTAATAATATTCTTGAATTATATGCTTGCTTGATTGGCTGTATTCCTCTGGCCTGTACATGTTGTGCTCATGTGCCAATAAATGCGGCAGTTGGTCCACACAAGGTGACCTATTCGTGTCCGTCGTCATTACATGGTGTCAGAGGTTCGGGATTTTCTCTCATCAATGGTGATGGCATTTACCGCCTGGTTATCTCCGGCTAGATGGGAATGTAGCTGAGAACTGGCGACGCTGGAGTAATGACCTTGACTGGTATATTGAGGTTGCCGGCCTCGAGTCGACGAGCAAAATCGAAAGGTACCATCTTGCTGTGTCTCCCAAGACATTGACTTGATTCGCCATCAAACCCATTTTGCAGAGCTCTGCGACAATCCAAGCGAGCACGGACGGCATCGACCGAAGCGTCTTTTAGTGACTTGTACATTGATGGCGTGTCTACACTGCTGGTAGGAGACACGTAGGTCATGAACGTCTCTTGGTTTGCTAAACATCAACATCAATGGCCATAGGGTAAAGGTGAAGGTTGACTCTGGAGCACAGGTATCGATACTCCCCTCGCAGAATATTCAATTCCATGGAAAAGCCAGTCAAGACTATTACTCAATGATCCTATTGAAAAGCTACAGTGGGGGTACCATCCCTCATCATTGAGTGGCCAAACGACAATGCACTCCTGGGTCGTCAACGGGGCGCTTCGACTTCCATGTGGTTGACACAAAAGTGCCTCCTATTCTCAGTCTTCACGCGTCGACATGCCTGGGTCTTATCCAGAAGGGCCCCAACAGTCGCTTGCTGTCTGTCGAGGCTGTGACATCAGTGGCTTCACCACAGCCTGACCTTACACTGGACAAAGTCAAAGCGATATGCAGAATTTGTTCACTGGCCTGGGAAGTTTGACACACCATACCACATTGAACTGGATCCGTCCATTCAGCCAGTCATCGAGCCACCTCGTGAAGTGCCTCTCTGCTACATGGGTTCCTTGAAGGCCAAACTGCTTGACATGGAGGCACAGGGTATCATTTCTAAGGTGTATGGACCAACGGACTGGGTGCATAGTCTTGTCTTCATCGAGAAGAAGATAAATTGTTGCGTTTGTGTCTCGGCCCCAGAATCTCAACAAGGCTTTTTAGCGTGAACACCACCCCATCCCTACAACGCATGAAGTCATGGGTCAGCTCACCGAAAAGGTCTTCAGTGTATTTGACCAAAAGGACTCTTTCTGGCAGGTTCAATTAGATCAAGAGAGTGCCCTCAAGTGCACTTTTAATTCTCTTGTGGGGTGTCATTGTTTTAACCGTCACCGTTCGGTGTGACGTCAGACAGTGAAGTTCTCCAAGAGAGGAATGAGAGCACATTTTGAGACATTGATGGGGTCTTCTGCATCGCAGATGACATGATTCTTACTGCAACCACCCTACTGAGCATGATGCCATCGCACGCAAGGTACTGGACTGTGCACAACAGAAAAACGTCAATTCACCCCAAACAAGATCCAGTGGAAGGTCCACATCGGCCAAAAGGTCAACAGAGACCAGATTTCTAAAATTGTCAATTTTCATCCGATTGACTTGAAATTTGAAGAGGATTTTATACTCATGTCACTGAATTCAACAAACCAGTATTTTTGAGGTCAACATCGACTAAAAGGTCAACATAGGCCAAAAGTCAACAACTTCCGTGGGATTTCGAAAATCGTCAATTTTCATCCGATTCACTTGAAATTTGAAGAGGAGTTGCATGTTTGGTCATTTAATTCAACCAGCAATTCTTTTTGAGGTCAAATTGTTTTCTGGATTTGCAATTGTTGTGCTCTGCATGACGTCGTCTTCTTGTTATTATGTCTGTCTGTTTGTCTGTCTGTCTGTCAGCTACAGGTCACAATTTTAAACCAATCTTCACAAAACTTCACCACATGGTAGAGTTTGTCATGAGGAAGAAGGAAGCCATTTGTTTTTGAGGTCAAAAGGTCAACAAAGGCCAAAGGTCAACAACTTCGGTGAGATTTCTAAAATCCTCAATTTTCATCCAATTGACTTGAAATTTGAAGAGGATATATATTTCAGGTCAATTAATTCAACCACCAATTGCTTTTAAGGTCAACATCGACCAAAAGGTCAACATTGATTTAAAGGTCAACAACTAAGGTGGTATTTCTAAAATCCTCAATTTTCATCCGATCGAGTTGAAATTTGAAGAGGATTTATATTTCAGCTCACTGAATTCAACCAGACAATTATTTTGAGGTCAACATCGACCAACCAACCAAAAGGTCAACATAGGTCCAAGGTCAACAACTCAGGTATTATAAAATCCTCAATTTTCATCCGATTGACTTGAAATTTGAAGAGGATTTTCATATCAGGCACTGAATTCAACACCAATTATTTGCTGTCCACATAGGCCAAAGGTCAACACAGGCCAAGTTCTAAAATTGTCATTTTTCATCCGATTGACTTGAAATTTAAAAAGGATTATATTTCAGGTCCTTGAATTCACACCAAATTATTTTTTGAGGTCAAATATATTTATGGATTTTGCAAGTGTCGTGCTCTGCACAACGTCTTCTTCTTGTTGTTATGTATGTATGACGTATGTATGTATGTATGTATATTTGTATGTATGTACTGTATGTGTGTTTGTCTGTGTGTGTGTGTGATAACTTGCGAGCGTTTCAGCCAACTTCGTCAAACTTTACTAGAGGATTCTAAAGGACAAAAGTGAGGCTGTCAATTGTTTTTTGACGATATATGTCGAAGATCAAGATGATAGTGACATCATTTGCATGATTTCGTCCGACCTGTGAGGTTACCGCACGACACCTTGTTTGTTTGTCGACATGTCCATCGCCTTGAGGTGACAATTTTAAATCAATCTTCACAAAACTTCAGGAAATGGTGGAGTTGGTCATGAGCAAGAAGCCTATTGATTTGGGTTCAAAAGGAACAAAGATCAACATAGGCCAATAGGTCTGCAACATGGGCCAATTTTCTGAAATTGTCAATTTTCATCCGATTCACTTGAAATTTGAACAGGATTTGCAGATCAGGTTACTGAATTCATTCACCCTTGTTTTTGAGGTCAACATAGGCAAAAGGTCAACATCGGCCGTATTTCTAAAATCGTCAATTTTCTTCCAATTTACTTGAAATTTGAAGACGAGTTGCATATCAGGTCACTGAATTCAACCCAATATTTTTTTGGGTCAAATATGTTTCAGGGATTTCGCAAGTATAATGCTCTTTCTTGTTTGTTTATTTATCTGTCTGTATGTCAATTGCTTACAGGTACATTTTTATACCGATCTCCACAAATCCTCAACAAATTTTAAGGTGGTTAAAAGCAAGAAGCGTATTGATTTTGAGGTCAAAAGGGCAACATAGACCAAAGGTCAACCATTTTCTGTCAAATTTCTCAAATTAGGAGAGGAGAGCATTAATATCAGGCGACGGTGGAAATGAAGGACCTGTCTTGGCATGACAGGGATCTTTCAGTCCATGCCAGTTAGCTTGAGTGAACTGCCAGACTATCGAACTCTGACAATCGCCAGAGAGATGTTGACTCTCACAAGCACATGATCAGATGAACATATTGGGGCAGAAGAGGAACAGCAGACTCATGGATTACATTTGTAGAAAATTCGTCATTACCAAGTTCAGAAGGGAGGACGTGTCATTGGGAGAATCATGGTTGGAAAGTTCACCGATTGGGTGAGGTCCATATTTTCACATCACACTTGATTTTGTGCCTACCGCTTGCAGGCAGGCACTCTAAACATCACAAACTTCATTCAGAGTAAATGTTGAAAAGGAATGTTGAGTAATTGGTATTCCTTTAAGTTAACAATGGTACAGATTCCAACTCAATCAATCAAAATTGACAATGAAAATGCACATAAAATTTATTTTATAATGGAACTTGTGATGTTTTTTTCCCCCTCCCAACGTGTACCAATGTGGTCAGGAGATGCTCAGAGTGCACCTGAGAGCATCTAAAATCCCAAAGCTTTCAGAGTACTTATGCAGACTCCTGACCACATGCTTTGTGGCTTTGCATTCACAGCATCTGGGAGAGTATGTACCCATTCCCTTGATTCTTGGACCCTCCCTTCCCCCACCTTTCAAAAAATTCCTCAATCCGCCTCTGAGTGGGATACAAAACATAAATTGTTCAGCGTGGCGGAGGTACAGGTCGTGGACAAATATGGAAACACCTGGGTAATGAGGTACCAAGCAATGGCTTCCATACTGGTGTGGCCCATGTATGAATGAAGCAAATTACATCCCAGCATGCACAGGTGTGTTCCCTATATTATGTCTAGCATAGCTACAAGAGGAGACCCGCTCCCCCAATGCCCCCATCCACAGAGCACGTGTGGTCGCTCAGTGGTTTGATGAGCATGACACTGATGTTATCCATACGTCAGGCCTTCTCAGTCACCAGATCTGAACCCAATCGAGCATTTATGGGATATTATGGAACGACGCCGAGACAGCGTTTTCCACCTCCATCAAACGGTGTGGATGATTGACTTTCTCGTGGAAGAATGGTGCCGCATCCTTCCTGCAGAATTAGACATTAGTGGACTCTATGCCATGGTGCATACAGGCCGTATTGACCGCACGAGAGGCCAAATGCCGTATTAAGTGACTTTACATTGGTGTTTCCATTTTTTGTGCCCACTAACTGCATGTGTCGCACGAGTGGCATTCTAGTTTTGCAAAACTAAACATCCAAGTGTTGGATGAATAATTGAATGTTATTATATGGGATCGCTTTGGTAAATGCTTGTGCAGTTAAATTAATTATTTGATTTTTGTACTTCCTTTGGCTCTGTTCTTTCTTCTGTGCACGTCTGGGTCGTGAGATTGAACTTACGTAAAGTAAATGAATGATCGCATTTGCAAGAGCTCATTTGATACTGTTGTCTCATTTTGTGATTGTATCATAATGAGAAGATTTGTTTCACCATGGGGCCCTGGTGCATAATTCCCTGAGACCGTCTGTTGGATCTCTGCTCCAGCTCACTGGACACGAGAGAAAATACCCAACAGGCTTGTCAATGTGGCTCGAAATCCTGATTGATCTTGGTGAAGGAGAATTTCTGCATGAGAGGGGGGATGCGAAGAGGACAATGCTTGCTGTAGATTGATTATAAACAACAAAAATTGCAGCTCACAAACAAAGGACTGAACACTGATCAGTTAAGCCTTGTAGTCTGATAAATGAATCATTGGTAATGGACAGAGAGAGGTTTTCTGGATTGATTCAAACAGGTTGAACTTTTTATCCACTCTCACTCTTCCTGGGGCTTTCAAGTTACATATATTGAAGCCTACTGTGAAACTGCACATCTGTTTGAGCTTTGCGAGCTCCAGCTCTGTCCATTAGTGCCAATCCAAATATCTTATGTTTTGACTCCTTTTTTCTTTATGCCGTGTAGCTCGGGCACTCTGGGTTTCATCATTAGAATGCCTGGTGCAGCCCGGTATGTAATTACAGCATTGGCAACATTTCCACAGACGCAGTTTTATTTGGTCAGCTGCCAGCTCCTGAAAGTAACTGGAAAAGGTTGGGCTTGCCTTCCAGACACCTGTTTGCTCAGCTGATCGACAGCACCAACGGAACAAATAAACCTTTAAAAATGAATGGCTTGTTTGGGAATATGACCTTTAACATTCGCAATTCCCTCTGATGACATCTCCAGCAATGAAAAACTGGCATGATTTGGTGCAGTACATCAGAGTAAAACATCATGTGGGGTGTGATAAGTGTGAAGAGTTCACCTTCTGCATATCTTGGATCATTCCATTAAGAAATTTGGCGTCGACTTATAAAAGGCTTCCTTTTCTTCTTTTCCATTTCCATCATTCGAACTGATCATGTCTCCAACTATCTATTCTTTACTTATCATAGGTGAGGCAATCAAAGGACGAAATTGATTCAGAATTGAGGACCGGTGTTCCAAGTGTGCACCATCTTATTCAGCTGTTTCTGCAAAGTGCATAAGAGTGAATAGGTGACAAGAGGTGAACCCTGAAATGGTGTTGAGGAAAGACTCATGGAGGGAAAATGAAGATCATTCACCTGTTTTTTGTGAAATGTGGAAATGCTGCCGTTCACCAAAGTTTCACATTTTAAGGTTTTTAAACGTACATCAGCAAAGACTTTGCACAACAATAAAGACTGTGTTTATGTACTACGAGGCAAAATGATTTGCTATATTACCACACCCCACAAACACGAAGCAGAGGCGAGGTTAATTAATTGGTTAACTTTGTCTGTCTGTCTGTCGTCTGTCCACAAATGTCAGTTTATGATCAAGGACAACTTAATTTAAATTGGATGTTACATTTTCTACTCGAATCGGAAAACGAATCTGTGGTTGTTACCGTACTTTGGTTCTGAATCCGTCCCGATTGCACATGCGCAGAGGAGTGAGATAATATTTTCTACTCTGTTCTGCCTGTCTAGCAGGCAAACAAAGTTAAAAACAGGGGCAATACACCTGACGCTCACCTGGTAGAGTAAAGTTTGGGAGGAGGAAGTCAATGTGGGCGGAATCAGCAAATGTACCAATGAATCAATGTTATTGCAAATACCTATTTTTGGGGGACAATCACCCAACACCCCCTCCCCCCAAGTAAATCCCCTTTGACCCCGATTTTTTAAAAAAAATAGCATGAACAAACTTTGGTAAATCATGGGTGTTGAAGGTTGTGGTCAAGTTTCATTGAATTGTGTGTGTAGTTTTGGAGAAGAAAGCAAATACATATTTTGGGGGGCAACCCTCCTGGTAGACCTCTTAAGACCTAAATTTTATTTTAATTTGAATGGTGTGAACAAACTTTGGTACATCATGGGTGTTGA
>CM068953.1:1527829-1542351 GCA_035128595.1 Eptatretus atami
TTCATAACTTTTTCTTTCTCGGAGAATTTCAAAATCGGAGGTATGGTTTACTGTCTGCAGCAGGTATTTTACTACCTATATTGGCCAAGGTCTACGGAAGTTTCGATTGAAACTGTAGGCGTGAAACAAAAAGTCCACAGAACAAACAACGATGAGTAAGACTGAGAGATCCTCCACAGAGGATCTAGAAAGCGAGCTTCCCATAAGAGAGGTGGATCTATCTTTTACCCTTCTTCCAACGCATCACATTTAGAAATCCACCAGACATGGCGGATGGTCATATCTGACATGCATTTAGGAAATAACTGTCTGAGCACCTAGATGTTTGTATGCATTCGTCGCGATCCGATTCTGAAATCCGTAACAGTATGAAAGTAGCAAATGGATTGCAACATTGTTTTTATTTCCATCTTGCGACTAGTTTATTGCTATATTATACGAATCATTTCTGGAGAAATGAATGAATCATAATTAACGCTGCCGAAGCCACACGTCCTGCCTTCCCGTCCTCCACCCTCGCTCATCTTCTCTCCCTCCTTGCTCCCCATCCCTCCTTGCCTCCCCTCCATCCTCCCTTCTTTTCTCCCACTGCCTCACTCTCCCCCCTTTCTCTACCCCACCCTCTCTCTTTCCCCCGTCTCCCCCCCTATGTATTCCTGTTAGCGAATTGAACAGGTGGTAATTGCTAGTACCATAATTAATACATCAACTAATCATCGAGTCTTTCATCCTAGTCCAGTTATGATTCTTCATACAGCAGACTGTTTTTTGCCTCAATGGAATTCCTCATGGCAGAGTTGTCAAAGTTATCAAAGTGCAATCCACCACCAGCTCATCTGGAAATTATCAGTTGTATAATCTGATCTTGGCAAACTATGAGATGACTCTCCAATAGACTTCCGCTTTGTTGCTGGAAGTGCTCGCGTCACTCAAAACCCAAACATACGGTACAAGTGTGCCGATTGTCAGGTATTTCCAACTGTGGGTGAGGATCGAGTTGACTGCATGTTGGGTTTAAGCAGCTGTTTACCATGCCATGCGTGACAAGATTCATGTGGAGGATGAGGGTTTGGAGTGAACTTTTGCTGCGGAAATGCTTCAATGGTGTTCAAAAGTCTCTTTTTCCTATCCCAGGGAAGACATGGCATACTCGCGACACTCACCTGGTGCCTTTTTCCATCTTGGGCCGTTGTAAACCATGTGAAGAACAGTCATCACCTCACAATGTGCCGGTTCTGTGAAGCCGGCAACCACCCCCAAGGCAATGGCACCCAAACATGTGCGTCCCAGACAGTCCCGAGACCCAAACATGTAGCGTCCCGAGACAGTCCCGAACCCAACATGTAGCGTCCCGAGACAGTCCCCGAGACCCAACATGTAGTGTCCCGTCGCAAGATCCCAGTCCATCCAACATGTAGCGGTCCCAGGACCAAATTAAAAAAAACGTCCGGCGCCCCGAGACCCAACCATGAGCGTCCCGAGACAGTTATTACCCTCGCCGAAGGCAGAGGACATTTGCATTTGGTCCAATGTGTCGTTTGTTTGTTTGTCCTGGTCGGTTTTTGTCCGCACAGAACTTTCATATTTCTCTCCACAACGCTTGTCGGATGAGACAAAATTTTCACATATTAAAATGCACTACTCAGCGTAAGATGTTTTTAATATAATTATCTGGAATTGTCATAGTTTCACGTGGTGTGGCCAGCCCTATGGGGAAAAAACAGAAAAATTTTTGCACCTCTGTAATCTCGGAAAAACCGCACCAAAGAAAAATTTGAAACTTGGCACCCACAGCAAGTACTCCCCCATGTGAGAACCAGTGTTTTTTATGATCATAGTGCTCGTTATTGCAACGTCACCAATGCATATGTAGAACTCCACATCTGATCAGTATAAAATTTTTGAGGGTCATCTAGGTGTAAAATGGTCCACAGAAAAAAATATCATGATGTCATTGGTCACGTGATTTGGCAGTCTCATGTTTTTAATTTTTTTTTAACCTTCAAAAATCTTCTTCTCTGAAGGCTGACCAAATCGAGGCGAAACTTTACACGTATGCCCACTTGTCCATGAAGAACAAAAGGTTCACACCATATGATATCATAGGTCATATAGTTTGCAACCACATTGGATTGACCCTAAATCTATTTTTAAAAAAAATACACCACTCAAAAGAAGTCCTGGCGAGGCTCTGCAATCTCTGATTGCTCTTTTTCTTGTTTCATTAGTTTTCATTCAGTTAGCCCTTCCATTATGTCAAGTGGGAATATGGGCAAGATGCATTGCAAGGCTTTTAGTTCGGTCTTTAAGTCCATTTGCTATTCTTTCATCTCTTTTTATTTTACTTTATTTTCACACACGACCTCTCCTTCACACATGCACGCCACAGACCAGACCAGACCGCACAGCGACACTCATTAGCATATGCACGCCATTTCCCCATTCAAACTCGCACCATCCCCAATGGATGTTTCCCTCCATCCTCACCGTACTTGCCACGACACTACAACCTTCGTACAAATCACCACAATGCCTCCTAAAAATCCCACAGTAACCTACACTTACCTCCTCACAACAACCAATACAACCACTCAAGCCTCCTCACCACAACCACTTCAACCACTCCGACTCAAAGCACCATTGAAACCACTCCTGCAAACACAATATGAAAGTAAACATGGGGATAATTTTATTTTCCTGTGTAATATTAGGGGTGGGGGGTGGTATTGTCCTATTTAGGTATTGTGATAGGAGTGGAGATAAGAGTATTCAGAGCACGCCGGGTAGCTTTGATAGTTTACTCCCAGGGAGCTCAGATGGCCAGAGGGCTCAGGCCAGATCATATTTCAGGAAATGAGCGACGAGGAAACTGCCTCGTCTGCCTCAGCCTGGCTACGCCCAGCCTAACAGGGCATTTTAATCCAATTTTTGGCTCCTCCTTCACTCAGGCTCTGTGAAATAGCTGCAAAAGAGCTGAGTGAGTAGTCGCTGAGTCATTGCCGAGAAATTTCCGGTGATTGCAGAGCAGTCACCGAGTCATTGCCAAGGAGTTGCCAGGTCATCTCCGAGTCATTGCCAAGTCATCGGCGCTCTGCTTGAGCTTCCATTCTGCAGCTAACCTTCATTCTGCCTCAGTCTCCATTAGCATTTACATTTACAGACTTTCTCCACACACCACGTTAAGCTATTATCTCAAACATCTTGTATCTCCTATCTTGTCTCATCTGCTGTGGATGCACAATACTAAAAAGAGGAACTACAGACATGTTACTTCCTTCACTATTCCTCTTCTGCATTACATTTGCATTCATTTACACCTCCATTTGCACCCCCCACTCACGCCCATAGACACCCCCAGTTTTCTTCCCTCCTCTCCCCTCCTAAGCGACTGGGAAGCATGGGCTCATCAGCTGCTCCAGTATTGAAAGAGGTCGCAAACACCTCAACTGCTCTTATCTCTCTTGCCTCCTAATTTCCTCGGGTGTGTTCTGATGGCGCCTGTATTTTTTTTGCATCGGTTTAAATGCAGAAGTTTAATATCAGTTTAGCTCTGCCCTGTGTCTCTCTTTTGTAAATAATTGCATTCTCTTGCTGCACACATCAATCTTGCTTTCCCCTGCTGTCCACATTGCTTAATAAAACCTTTTATTTTTGTACCACATACCTTTCCATGCCCTTGCTTTTGAATAAAGTTGCCCTCATTATAAATGTACCCAGCTTGTTCTGTCTTTTCTTTCATTGGTCCAGCATAGTCCATACATTCGTTTAGCCAGGAAGTTATACCCCATCAATTGGCTCTTATTAGCCGGTGCATACTTGTGGCTCCACTCAGCTACACCTGATATGGTAAGTTCCATGCAAGTATGCATTGAGGCATGTGACCCCCCCCCGGTGAGGCCGTCCACAGGTAAGGTATCACGCAGAGTAGTGTAACCCTGCCAGGTTGGCAGTACCGATCTGTGTTTGTGGTTGCCTAGCAACCTCCTGATGCGCAGAGTTATCTGTACCCGTGGCCTCAGGACCGGGTGTTCAGGAGGGACCCGAGTGTTTCCCTTGTGTGATCTTCGAATCCCGGATCCATAACAAATTGATGTCAGAAGTGGGATACGGCAACCCCCTGATAATAAAAGCAACAACATTGACCTCAGGAGTAAGATTTGGTGTTTGGGGGCGACTAGCACACCCCAAAATATAAAGAGCAGCTTAGGATAAAAAAAAATTAGGGAATTATTTGTGGGGAAATCTCACATGTTTTCCTAGACAGATAGAGGGATTCCTAGACAGATTCCTAGACAGACAGAAATGTTCCTAGACAGATAGGAGGAAGGAAATCATTGGGGAATATTCAGTAGCGGCCACAGCAGAGACATCGGAAATGCTCGGGGGCCCCACCGCCAAATTCATCTCCCAGAGAATGTGGCGCTCCCTCTGAGTCCACACCCCAGAGTAGCAGATCGTCCTCACCAGCGCCATCAGAAATGGACCAATTGGCAGCGATGATGAGCCAAATGATGGCTGAAATAAAGGTGGGGCAAAAGTGATGGTTGAGAAAGGGATGTTGGGTCGCAAAGGCTGGAGGCAGGGCTGGCAGCGATATGGAATGAGGTCAAGGCCGATGTAAGGCATTTAGTGAAGGAATAAGGAGGATGCATTGAGTAATGGCTGATATGGAGGTGATGCGGCCTGGAGATGACGAAAAGGATCGAGGCGGTGTGAGGAGAAATGAATAAGGTAAGGAAAGAGTGGATGGTGTTTGGAGTGCAATAGAGATGGGTAAGGAAGAAGGACAAATAAAATGACAGAAATTAAAGAGAGGTAGAACAGACTCAGATGAGAGTGACGGAATAGAAGGACAAGAATAATTCAAAATAAATTGGGCACAACATGAATGCGGTAACAGAATTGAAACGGCCAAGAAGGAAACAAAGGGGGAATTCAATCGCAGTAAAAAAGATTGTAAACGAGAAAAATATGAAACAAGTGAAAAAGACCTAAAATGTCATAGCCCCGTTGTTTCAGTAATTTTGCTGTACAGAGTTAAAGGGCTAGCCCATTTTTATGTACAACTAAATAGCCACCAGTCTACCAGTCGGCCATCTTTGATCAGATTGCATATAAAGTGAGGTGCACGTGTATCCATCATGTTGTGAGTACGCACACAAAGTTTTAACAAAATCGGACCATGCAGTCGTGACAAATGGTTTGGGGACACATTGAAGAATCAAACTGGCCGCCAATCCGCCATCTTGATATGATTGCAAAACCAATGACGTGCATATGTAAGCCATCATTCTTATCGCTGTGCCAGTTTGAACAACCTCCGTAAATGCATGTCTAGAGATGGTTAGGACGGTTCAACGTCGGTTTTTACCCTGTGTTCTGAAAGTGAAAAGCAGGGTTATGGATTGGTGGGCGTACGTCGTACTTACGTATGGTTATGTCATGTCTGCATTTTGTTCAGAGCAGACATCGAAAACCGTTCAGCGAGAAACTGAAACCTTACCACAGTTTACATGATCATGTGATATAGCGGTCACTCTTTTGAGATCCACATTGGCCCAAATTCTGAAACCCTCCATTTTCATCTGATTGCCTTTGAAGGGGTCTACGGAGGGAGTTAAGGGGGAATTCCCCCCCCCCCCCCAGAGAGGTATTCGCTCTCTTCTCAGAAATGGACACACAATTCTGATGAAACTTCACCCAACTTCAACACCCATGATGTATCAAAGTGTTGTTCATGACATTGAAAAATCGGGCTCTGATGAGGTTTATGGGGGGTTGCCCCCAAAATATATTGCTTTTTTGTACGAAACTACACACACACTTTCGATGAACTTGACCACAACATTCATCACCCATGATGTGTCAAAGTGTGTTCATGCCATTTTTTTAAAATTTGGGTTTAAGTGGGGTGTACAGGGGGGTTGCCCCAAAATATGTATTTGCTTTCTTCTCCAAACTACAACACACAATTTAGGTGTAATTTGTCCACAACCTTCAACACCCATGATGTACCAAAGTTGTTCACACCATTCAAAAAATAAAATAAAATTTAGGTCTTAAGAGGTCTACCAGGAGGGTTGCCCCCAAAATATGTATTTGCTTTCTTCTCCAAAACTACACACACAATTCAATGAAACTTGACCACAACCTTCAACCACCCAGATGTACCAAAGTTTGTTCATGCTATTTTTTTTAAAAAATCGCGGTCAAAGGGGATTTACTTGGGGGAGGGGTGTTGGGTGATTGTCCCCCAAAAATAGGTATTTGCAATAACATTGATTCATTGGTACATTTGCTGATTCCGTCCCACATTGACTTCCTCCTCCCAAACTTTACTCTACCAGGTGAGCGTCAGGTGTATTTCCCCTGTTTTTAACTTTGTTTGCCTGCTAGACAGGCAGACAGAGTAGAAAATATTATCTCACTCCTCTGCGCATGTGCAATCGGGACGGATTCAGAACCAAAGTACGGTAACAACCACAGATTCGTTTTCCGATTCGAGTAGAAAATGTAACATCCAATTTAAATTAAGTTGTCCTTGATCATAAACTGACATTTGTGACAGACAGACAGCAGACAGACAAAGTTAACCAATTAATTAACCTCGCCTCTGCTTCGTGTTTGTGGGGTGTGGTAATATAGCAAATCATTGTGCCTCGTAGTACATAAAACAGTCTTTATTGTTGTGCAAAGTCTTTGCTGATGTACGTTTATTAAAACCTTAAAATGTGAAACTTTGGTGAACGGCAGCATTTCCACATTTCACAAAAAACAGGTGAATGATCTTCATTTTCCCTCCATGAGTCTTTCCTCACACATTTCAGGGTTCACCTCTTTGTACCTATTCACTCTTATGCACTTTGCAGAAACAGCTGAATAAGATGGTGCACACTTGGAACACCGGTCCTCAATTCTGAATCAATTTCGTCCTTTGATTGCCTCACCTATGATAAGTAAAGAATAGATAGTTAGGACATGATCAGTTCGAATGATGGAAATGGAAAAGAAGAAAAGGAAGCCTTTTATAAGTCGACGGAAATTTCTTAATGGAATGATCCAAGATATGCAGAAGGTGAACTCTTCACACTTATTCACACCCCACATGATGTTTTTACTCTGATGTACTGCACCAAATCATGCCAGTTTTTCATTGCTGGAGAATGTCATCAGAGGGAATTGCGAATGTTAAAGTCATATCCCAAACAAGCCATTCATTTTTAAAGTTTATTTGTTCCGTTGTGCTGTCGGATCAGCTGAGCAAACAGGTGTCTGGAAGGCAGAAGCCCAACCTTTTCCATTACTTTCAGGAGCTGGCAGTGACCAAAAAAACTGCGTCTGTGGAAATGTTGCCAATGCTGTAATTACATACCGGGCTGCACCAGGCATTCTAATGATGAAACCCAGAGTGCCCGAGCTACACGGCATAAAGAAAAAGGAGTCAAAAAATAAGATATTTGGATTGGCACTAATGGACAGAGCTGGAGCTCGCAAGCTCAAACAGATGTGCAGTTTCACAGTAGGCTCAATATATGATAACTTGAAAGCCCCCAGGAAGAGTGAGAGTGGATAAAAAGTTCAACCTGTTTGAATCAATCCAGAAAACCTCTCTCTGTCCATTACCAATGATTCATTTATCAGACTACAAGGCTTAACTGATCAGTGTTCAGTCCTTTGTTTGTGAGTCTGCAATTTTTGTTGTTTATAATCAATCTACAGCAAGCATTGTCCTCTTCGCATCCCCTCTCATGCAGAAATTCTCCTTCACAAGATCAATCAGGATTCGAGCCACATTGACAAGCCTGTTGGGTATTTTCTCTCGTGTCCAGTGAGCTGGAGCAGAGATCCAACAGACGGTCTCAGGGAATTATGCACCAGGGCCCCGATGGTAAACAAATCTTCTCATTATGATACAATCACAAAATGAGACAACAGTATCAAATGAGCTCTTGCAAATGCGATCATTCATTTACTTTACGTAAGTTCAATCTCACGACCCAGACGTGCACAGAAGAAAGAACAGAGCCAAAGAAGTACAAAAATCAAATAATTAATTTAACTGCACAAGCATTTACCAAAGCGATTCCCATATAATAACATTCAATTATTCATCCAAACACTTGGATGTTTAGTTTTGCAAAACTAGAATGCCACTCGGTGCGACACATGCAGTTAGTGGGCACAAAAAATGGAAACACCAATGTAAAGTCACTTAATACGGCATTTGGCCTCTGCGTGCGGTCAATACGGCCTGTATGCACCATGGCATAGAGTCCACTAATGTCTAATTCTGCAGGAAGGATGCGCACCATTCCCACGAGAATCAATCATCTCACACCTGTTTGATGGAGGTGGAAAACGCTGTCTCGGCGTCGTTCCATAATATCCATAAATGCTCGATTGGGTTCAGATCTGGTGACTGAGAAGGCCTGACGTATGGATAACATCAGTGTCATGCTCATCAAACCACTGAGCGACCACACGTGCTCTGTGGATGGGGCATTGGGGAGCGGGTCTCCTCTTGTAGCTATGCTAGACATAATTATAGGGAACCACACCTGTGCATGCTGGGATGTAATTTGCTTCATTCATACATGGGCCACACCAGTATGGAAGCCATTGCTTGGTATCCTCATTTACCCAGGTGTTCCATATTTGTCCACGACCTGTACCTCCGCCACGCTGAACAATTTATGTTTTGTATCCCACTCAGAGGCGGATTGAGGAATTTTTTGAAAGGTGGGGGAAGGGAGGGTCCAGAAATCAAGGGAATGGGTACATACTCTCCCAGATGCTGTGAATGCAAAGCCACAAAGCATGTGGCAGGAGTCTGCATAAGTACTCTGAAAGCTTTGGGATTTTAGAGATCTCTCAGGTGCACTCTGAGCATCTCCTGACCACATTGGTACACGTTGGGAGGGGAAAAAAACATCACAAGTTCCATTATAAAATAAATTTTATGTGCATTTTCATTGTCAATTTTGATGTGATTGAGTTGGAATCTGTACCATTGTAACTTAAAGGAATACCAATTACTCAACATTCCTTTTCAACATTTACTCTGAATGAAGTTTGTGATGTTTAGAGTGCCTGCCTGCAAGCGGTAGGCACAAAATCAAGTGTGATGTGAAAATATTGGACCTCACCCAATCGGTGAACTTTCCAACCATGATTCTCCCAATGACACGTCCTCCCTTCTGAAACTTGGTAATGACGAATTTCCTACAAATGTAATCCATGAGTCTGCTTCCTCTTCTGCCCCAATATGTTTCATCTGATCATGTGCTTGTGAGAGTCAACATCTCTCTGGCGATTGTCAGAGTTCCGTATAGTCTGGCAGTTCACTCAAGCTAACTGCATGGACTGAAAGATCCCTGTCATGCCAAGACAGGTCCTTCATTTCCACCTCGCCTGATATTAATGCTCTCCTCTCCTAATTTGAGAAATTTGACAGAAATGTTGACCTTTGGTCTATGTTGCCCTTTTGACCTCAAAATCAATACGCTTCTTGCTTTAACCAACTCTAAAATTTGTTGAGGATTTGTGGAGATCGGTATAAAAATTGACCTGTAAGCAATTGACATACAGACAGATAAATAAACAAACAAGAAAGAGCATTATACTTGCGAAATCCCTGAAACATATTTGACCCAAAAAAATATGTATCGTATCTATATGCAACTCGTCTTCAAATTTCAAGTAAATTGGAAGAAAATTGACGATTTTAGAAATACGGCCGATGTTGACCTTTTGCCTATGTTGACCTCAAAAACAATGGGTGAATGAATTCAGTAACCTGATCTGCAAATCCTGTTCAAATTTCAAGTGAATCGGATGAAAAATTGACAATTTCAGAAAATTGGCCCATGTTTGCAGACCTATTGGCCTATGTTGATCTTTTGTCCTTTGAACCCAAATCAATAGGCTTCTTGCTCATGACCAACTCCACCATTTCCTGAAGTTTTGTGAAGATTGATTTAAAATTGTCACCTCAAGGCGATGGACATGTCGACAAACAAAAAGGTGTCGTGCGGTAACCTCACAGTCGACGAAAATCATGCAAATGATGTCACTATCATCTTGATCTTCGACATATACGTCAAAAAACATTGACAGCCTCACTTTTGTCCTTTAGAATCCTCTAGTAAAGTTTGACGAAGTTGGCTGAAAGCGCTCGCAAGTTATCACACACACACACAGACAAACACACATACAGTACATACATACAAATATACATACATACATACATACGTCATACATACATACAAACAAGAAGAAGACGTTGCAGAGCACGACACTGCAAAATCCATAATATATTTGACCTCAAAAATAAATTGGTGGTTGAATTCAAGGACCTGAAATATAAATCCTTTTTAAATTTCAAGTCAATCGGATGAAAATTGACAATTTTAGAAACTTGGCCTGTGTTGACCTTTTGGCCTATGTGGACAGCAAAAAATTGGTGGTTGAATTCAGTGCCTGATATGAAAATCCTCTTCAAATTTCAAGTCAATCGGATGAAAATTGAGGATTTTATAAATACCTGAGTTGTTGACCTTGGACCTATGTTGACCTTTGGTTGGTTGGTCGATGTTGACCTCAAAATAATTGTCTGGTTGAATTCAGTGAGCTGAAATATAAATCCTCTTCAAATTTCAACTCGATCGATGAAAATTGAGGATTTTAGAAATACCACCTTAGTTGTTGACCTTTAAATCAATGTTGACCTTTTGGTCGATGTTGACCTTAAAAGCAATTGGTGGTTGAATTAATTGACCTGAAATATATATCCTCTTCAAATTTCAAGTCAATTGGATGAAAATTGAGGATTTTAGAAATCTCACCGAAGTTGTTGACCTTTGGCCTTTGTTGACCTTTTGACCTCAAAAACAATAGGCTTCCTTCTTCCTCATGACAAACTCTACCATTGTGTGAAGTTTGTGAAGATTGGTTTAAAATTGTGACCTGTAGCTGACAGACCGACAGACAAACAGACAGACATAATAACAAGAAGACGACTCATGCAGAGCACAACAATTGCAAATCCAGAAAACAATTTGACCTCAAAAAGAATGCTGGTTGAATTAAATGACCAAACATGCAACTCCTCTTCAAATTTCAAGTGAATCGGATAAAAATGACGATTTTCGAAATCCCACGGAAGTTGTTGACTTTTGGCCTATGTTGACCTTTTAGTCGATGTTGACCTCAAAAATACTGGTTGTTGAATTCAGTGACATGAATTAAATCCTCTTCAAATTTCAAGTCAATCGGATGAAAATTGACAATTTTAGAAATCTGGTCTCTGTTGACCTTTTGGCCGATGTGGACCTTCCACTGGATCTTGTTTGGGTTGAATTTGACGTTTTTCTGTTGTGCACAGTCCAGTACCTTGCGTGCGATGGCATCATGCTCAGTAGGGGTTGCAGTAAGAATCATGTCATCTGCGATGCAGAAGACCCCATCAATGTTCCAAAATGTGCTCTCATTCCTCTCTTGGAGAACTTCACTGTCTGACGTCACACCGAACGGTAGACGGTTAAAACAATGACACCCCACAAGAGAATAAAAGTGCACTTGAGGGCACTCTCTTGATCTAATTGAACCTGCCAGAAAGAGTCCTTTTGGTCAAATACACTGAAGACCTTTTCGGTGAGCTGACCCATGACTTCATGCGTTGTAGGGATGGGGTGTGTTCACGCTAAAAAGCCTTGTTGAGATTCTGGGGCCGAGACACAAACGCAACAATTTATCTTTCTTCTCGATGAAGACAAGACTATGCACCCAGTCCGTTGGTCCATACACCTTAGAAATGATACCCTGTGCCTCCATGTCAAGCAGTTTGGCCTTCAAGGACCCATGTAGGCAGAGAGGCACTTCACGAGGTGGCTCGATGACTGGCTGAATGGACGGATCCCAGTTCAATGTGGTATGGGTTGTCAAACTTCCCAGGCCGTGAACAAATCTGCATAATCAGCTTTGACTTTGTCCAGTGTAAGTCAGGCTGTGGTGAAGCCACTGATGTCACAGCCTCGACAGACAGCAAGCGACTGTTGGGGCCCTTCTGGATAAGACCCAGGCATGTCGACGCGTGAAGACTGAGAATAGGAGGCACTTTTGTGTCAACCACATGGAAGGCGAAGCGCCCCGTTGACGACCCAGGAGTGCATTGTCGTTTGGCCACTCAATGAGAGGATGGTACCCCCACTGTAGCTTTTCAATAGGATCATTGAGTTAATAGTCTTGACTGGCTTTTCCATGGAATTAATATTCTGCGAGGGAGTATCGATACCTGTGCTCCAGAGTCAACCTTCACCTTTACCCTATGGCCATTGATGTTGATGTTAGCAAACCAAGAGACGTTCATGACCTACGTGTCTCCTACCAGCAGTGTAGACACGCCATCAATGTACAATCACTAAGAGACGGCAGTTCGGTCGATGCCGTCCGTGCTCGCTTGGATTGTCGCAGAGCTCTGCAAAATGGGTTTGATGGCGAATCAAGTCAATGTCTTGGAGACACCAGCAAGATGGTGACCTTTCGATTGTTGCTCGTCGACTCGAGGCCGGCAACCTCAATATACCAGTCAAGGTCATTACTCCAGCGTCGCCAGTTCTCAGCTACATTCCCATCTAGCCGGATAGACTAACCAGGCGGGGTTAAATGCCATCACCATTGATGAAGAATCCCGAACCTCTCACCATGTAATGACGACGACACGAATAGACACTTGTGTGGACAACTGCCGCATTATTGCATGAGCACAACATGTACAGCCAGAGGAATACAGCCAATCAAGCAAGCATATAATTCAAGAAATTATTACATACTCAAGCTTACTTTTTGGACACACTCAGACTGGACGAAGTAATCAACCTTAGCGGTGAGTGCAAGTCGATAACTCGATTTTCGATAAACTAAATTTGGTCTAAATGGAGAGTGGTGCATTGAAGAATCATAACTCTGCTATGTGGCAGGCTAACAAGTAGTTGTGTCACTTATTTTATCCCCTTCAGGGAAGGTTGTACTGCAGTCTTATAGATACGAGAACATTGCATTCTCAACCAAAATGGGTCAGCTCACCCGCGGTAACGCCAGCTGTGAGCATGTCATCTTGTGGCTGCTCTATCATCAACACAAACAAATGTGCCCACTCCCAATTGAGTGGCCACACATCTCTGAGGAATTGAATGGCGCTCTCGAGCTACGACACACACGGTACCTTGGCAGTTTGTGATGTCTCTCACACCTTCACATTTGCATCACACTTTCAGAATCCTTTCTCAATTTAAACCCCATGTGCAACATCGTGACCACAGACCACGTTATCTGAACATGGCGCCTAACTACCCAAGCAATTCCTTTATATTTCCACGTACTATTTGTGCCCCGGTGCCCTCTAACTTCGTAGTGCTGTCATCAATCCGTGTGTCGTGTTACTGTTTCGTACAACAAAATGATTTGCCCTTATAGTGGAGCAGCAGGGGCCAGAAAAGAGGCTTATTTAGTGAGATACCCACACCAGCAGTACCACATTTTCTGATGTGTTATTATTGACCACCTACTATCCCTGTACATGAAAACCAATGATGCCAGTCTGGGAAATGGTGGCATTCTGAGAAATATGTCAATTAAGGTCGTTGACCCTGAATTTGGCAATATTTACTAAAACGGCTATAGTTTTTATAATTTCATGTTACAATACTTGATATACATCAAACTGATCCTAAGACAATAGCCTATAACATGCAATAAAAAAAAAACATGTGGCTGATAATTGTAAGTGCAGAACCAATTTTATTACAAATTTTGCCCCCAAAATCCAATTTTCGCATTTTTTCAAATACTTTTAGCATCACTCAGCACATGCATAATATAAAAGTATCAAAATTAAGCATTAAAAAGTTTTCTTAGGGTCTGCTGCAATTATTCATATATAATATATTCTATTATCTTAAAGGTAAATCATATTTTCATCACATTTTGTCCAAGAAGTCTGAAAATACCTGAAAATGGTATTATTCAATACTCATGGCAAATGACCATTAATTTCGTATGAAATGTCTTTTAAATAAATATTGTTGTAAGGAATTATAATTGTTGATGAGTATATCAATAACACACAGGGATAGATCCAGAATTTTTGGAAGGGGTGGGAGGGGGTTACAATTACCTATGTACTAACACCCTCTCCCCCTTCCTCAATATCACAAATACAATATGCACTAAAAAAAAGTGCCACCCCTAAACCCTGAACCAACCCTAAAATAATGCCCCTGACAAAGATATTTGGATTATATAAGATGATCCCATATGCCACAATAATCCTGAGATGACCCCCACATTCCTGAGATGGTCCCACATGTGGCACTGCTATAAAGTTCAGGGTTTAGGGGTGGCACTTTTTTTTAGTGCATATGTATTTAGTGATATTGAGGAAGGGGGAGAGGGTGTTAGTACATAGGTAATTGTAACCCCCTCCCCCACCCCTTCCAAAAATTCTGGATCTATCCCTGTGTGTT
>CM068953.1:1542361-1554955 GCA_035128595.1 Eptatretus atami
TCATCAACAATTATAATTCCTTACAACAATATATTATTTCAAAGACATTTCATACGAAATTAATGGTCATTTGCCATGAGTATTGAATAATACCATTTTCAGGTATTTTCAGACTTCTTGGACAAAATGTGATGAAAATATGATTTACCTTTAAGATAATAGAATATATTATATATGGAAAATTTGCAGCAGACCCTAGAGAAACTTTTTAATGCTTAATATTGATACTTTATATTATGCATGTGCTGAGTGATGCTAAAAGTATTTGAAAAATGCGAAATTTGGATTTTGGGGGCAAAATTTGTAATAAAATTGGTTCTGCACTTACAATTTACAGCCACATGTTTTTTTGTATTGCATGTTATAGGCTATTGTCTTAGGATCAGTTTGATGTATATCAAGGTATTGTAACATGAAAATTATAAAAACTATAGCCGTTTTAGTAATATATGCCAAATTCAGGGTCAACGACCTAATTGACATATTTCTCAGAATGCCACCATTTCCCAGACTGGCATCATTGGTTTTCATGTACAGGGATAGTAGGTGGTCAATAATAACCACATCAGAAAATGTGGTACTGCTGGTGTGGGTATCTCACTAAATAAGCCTCTTTTCTGGCCCCTGCTGCTCCACTATAAGGGCAAATCATTTTGTTGTACGAAACAGTAACACGACACACGGATTGATGACAGCACTACGAAGTTAGAGGGCACCGGGGCACAAATAGTACGTGGAAATATAAAGGAACATTGCTTGGGTAGTTAGGCGCCATGTTCAGATAACGTGGTCTGTGGTCACGATGTTGCACATGGGGTTTAAATTGAGAAAAGGATTCTGAAAGTGTGATGCAAATGTGAAGGTGTGAGAGACATCACAAACTGCCAAGGTACCGTGTGTGTCGTAGCTCGAGAGCGCCATTCAATTCCTCAGAGATGTGTGGCCACTCAATTGGGAGTGGGCACATTTGTTTGTGTTGATGATAGAGCAGCCCACAAGATGACATGCTCACAGCTGGCGTTACCCGCGGGTGAGCTGACCCATTTTGGTTGAGAATGCAATGTTCTCGTATCTATAAGACTGCAGTACAACCTTCCCTGAAGGGGATAAAATAAGTGACACAACCTACTTTGTTAGCCTGCACACATAGCCAGAGTTTATGATTCTTTCAATTGCACTCCTCTCCATTTAGACCAAATTTAGTTTATCGAAAATCGAGTTATCGACTTGCACTCACCGCTAAAGGTTGATTACTTCGTCCAGTCTGAGTGGTGTCCCAAAAGCTAAGCTTGAGTATGTAATAATATTCTTGAATTATATGCTTGCTTGATTGGCTGTATTCCTCTGGCCTGTACATGTTGTGCTCATGTGCCAATAAATGCGGCAGTTGGTCCACACAAGGTGATCCTATTCGTGTCCGTCGTCATTACATGGTGTCAGAGGTTCGGGATTTTCTTCATCAATGGTGATGGCATTTAAACCGCCTGGTTATCTCCGGCTAGATGGGAATGTAGCTGAGAACTGGCGACGCTGGAGTAATGACCTTGACTGGTATATTGAGGTTGCCGGCCTCGAGTCGACGAGCAACAATCGAAAGGTCACCATCTTGCTGTGTCTCCCAAGACATTGACTTGATTCGCCATCAAACCCATTTTGCAGAGCTCTGCCGACAATCCAAGCGAGCACGGACGGCATCGACCGAACTGCCGTCTCTTAGTGACTTGTACATTGATGGCGTGTCTACACTGCTGGTAGGAGACACGTAGGTCATGAACGTCTCTTGGTTTGCTAACATCAACATCAATGGCCATAGGGTAAAGGTGAAGGTTGACTCTGGAGCACAGGTATCGATACTCCCTCGCAGAATATTCAATTCCATGGAAAAGCCAGTCAAGACTATTAACTCAATGATCCTATTGAAAAGCTACAGTGGGGGTACCATCCCTCATCATTGAGTGGCCAAACGACAATGCACTCCTGGGTCGTCAACGGGGCGCTTCGACTTCCATGTGGTTGACACAAAAGTGCCTCCTATTCTCAGTCTTCACGCGTCGACATGCCTGGGTCTTATCCAGAAGGGCCCCAACAGTCGCTTGCTGTCTGTCGAGGCTGTGACATCAGTGGCTTCACCACAGCCTGACCTTACACTGGACAAAGTCAAAGCTGATTATGCAGATTTGTTCACTGGCCTGGGGAAGTTTGACACACCATACCACATTGAACTGGATCCGTCCATTCAGCCAGTCATCGAGCCACCTCGTGAAGTGCCTCTCTGCCTACATGGGTCCTTGAAGGCCAAACTGCTTGACATGGAGGCACAGGGTATCATTTCTAAGGTGTATGGACCAACGGACTGGGTGCATAGTCTTGTCTTCATCGAGAAGAAAGATAAATTGTTGCGTTTGTGTCTCGGCCCCAAGAATCTCAACAAGGCTTTTTAGCGTGAACACCACCCCATCCCTACAACGCATGAAGTCATGGGTCAGCTCACCGAAAAGGTCTTCAGTGTATTTGACCAAAAGGACTCTTTCTGGCAGGTTCAATTAGATCAAGAGAGTGCCCTCAAGTGCACTTTTAATTCTCTTGTGGGGTGTCATTGTTTTAACCGTCTACCGTTCGGTGTGACGTCAGACAGTGAAGTTCTCCAAGAGAGGAATGAGAGCACATTTTGAGACATTGATGGGGTCTTCTGCATCGCAGATGACATGATTCTTACTGCAACCACCCCTACTGAGCATGATGCCATCGCACGCAAGGTACTGGACTGTGCACAACAGAAAAACGTCAAATTCAACCCAAACAAGATCCAGTGGAAGGTCCACATCGGCCAAAAGGTCAACAGAGACCAGATTTCTAAAATTGTCAATTTTCATCCGATTGACTTGAAATTTGAAGAGGATTTATACTTCATGTCACTGAATTCAACAAACCAGTATTTTTGAGGTCAACATCGACTAAAAGGTCAACATAGGCCAAAAGTCAACAACTTCCGTGGGATTTCGAAAATCGTCAATTTTCATCCGATTCACTTGAAATTTGAAGAGGAGTTGCATGTTTGGTCATTTAATTCAACCAGCAATTCTTTTTGAGGTCAAATTTGTTTTCTGGATTTTGCAATTGTTGTGCTCTGCATGACGTCGTCTTCTTGTTATTATGTCTGTCTGTTTGTCTGTCTGTCTGTCAGCTACAGGTCACAATTTTAAACCAATCTTCACAAAACTTCACCACATGGTAGAGTTTGTCATGAGGAAGAAGGAAGCCTATTGTTTTTGAGGTCAAAAGGTCAACAAAGGCCAAAGGTCAACAACTTCGGTGAGATTTCTAAAATCCTCAATTTTCATCCAATTGACTTGAAATTTGAAGAGGATATATATTTCAGGTCAATTAATTCAACCACCAATTGCTTTTAAGGTCAACATCGACCAAAAGGTCAACATTGATTTAAAGGTCAACAACTAAGGTGGTATTTCTAAAATCCTCAATTTTCATCCGATCGAGTTGAAATTTGAAGAGGATTTATATTTCAGCTCACTGAATTCAACCAGACAATTATTTTTGAGGTCAACATCGACCAACCAACCAAAAGGTCAACATAGGTCCAAGGTCAACAACTCAGGTATTTATAAAATCCTCAATTTTCATCCGATTGACTTGAAATTTGAAGAGGATTTTCATATCAGGCCACTGAATTCAACCACCAATTATTTTGCTGTCCACATAGGCCAAAAGGTCAACACAGGCCAAGTTTCTAAAATTGTCAATTTTCATCCGATTGACTTGAAATTTAAAAAGGATTTATATTTCAGGTCCTTGAATTCAACCACCAATTATTTTTGAGGTCAAATATATTTTATGGATTTTGCAAGTGTCGTGCTCTGCACAACGTCTTCTTCTTGTTTGTATGTATGTATGACGTATGTATGTATGTATGTATATTTGTATGTATGTACTGTATGTGTGTTTGTCTGTGTGTGTGTGTGATAACTTGCGAGCACTTTCAGCCAACTTCGTCAAACTTTACTAGAGGATTCTAAAGGACAAAAGTGAGGCTGTCAATGTTTTTTGACGATATATGTCGAAGATCAAGATGATAGTGACATCATTTGCATGATTTTCGTCCGACCTGTGAGGTTACCGCACGACACCTTGTTTGTTTGTCGACATGTCCATCGCCTTGAGGTGACAATTTTAAATCAATCTTCACAAAACTTCAGGAAATGGTGGAGTTGGTCATGAGCAAGAAGCCTATTGATTTTGGGTTCAAAAGGACAAAAGATCAACATAGGCCAATAGGTCTGCAACATGGGCCAATTTTCTGAAATTGTCAATTTTCATCCGATTCACTTGAAATTTGAACAGGATTTGCAGATCAGGTTACTGAATTCATTCACCCATTGTTTTTGAGGTCAACATAGGCCAAAAGGTCAACATCGGCCGTATTTCTAAAATCGTCAATTTTCTTCCAATTTACTTGAAATTTGAAGACGAGTTGCATATCAGGTCACTGAATTCAACCACCAACTATTTTTTTGGGTCAAATATGTTTCAGGGATTTCGCAAGTATAATGCTCTTTCTTGTTTGTTTATTTATCTGTCTGTATGTCAATTGCTTACAGGTCACATTTTTATACCGATCTCCACAAATCCTCAACAAATTTTAGAGTTGGTTAAAAGCAAGAAGCGTATTGATTTTGAGGTCAAAAGGGCAACATAGACCAAAGGTCAACCATTTCTGTCAAATTTCTCAAATTAGGAGAGGAGAGCATTAATATCAGGCGAGGTGGAAATGAAGGACCTGTCTTGGCATGACAGGGATCCTTTCAGTCCATGCCAGTTAGCTTGAGTGAACTGCCAGACTATACGGAACTCTGACAATCGCCAGAGAGATGTTGACTCTCACAAGCACATGATCAGATGAACATATTGGGGCAGAAGAGGAACAGCAGACTCATGGATTACATTTGTAGGAAAATTCGTCATTACCAAGTTCAGAAGGGAGGACGTGTCATTGGGAGAAATCATGGTTGGAAAGTTCACCGATTGGGTGAGGTCCATATTTTCACATCACACTTGATTTTGTGCCTACCGCTTGCAGGCAGGCACTCTAAACATCACAAACTTCATTCAGAGTAAATGTTGAAAAGGAATGTTGAGTAATTGGTATTCCTTTAAGTTAACAATGGTACAGATTCCAACTCAATCACATCAAAATTGACAATGAAAATGCACATAAAATTTATTTTATAATGGAAACTTGTGATGTTTTTTTCCCCCCTCCCAACGTGTAGCCAATGTGGTCAGGAGATGCTCAGAGTGCACCTGAGAGCATCTAAAATCCCAAAGCTTTCAGAGTACTTATGCAGACTCCTGACCACATGCTTTGTGGCTTTGCATTCACAGCATCTGGGAGAGTATGTACCCATTCCCTTGATTTCTGGACCCTCCCTTCCCCCACCCTTTCAAAAATTCCTCAATCCGCCTCTGAGTGGGATACAAAACATAAATTGTTCAGCGTGGCGGAGGTACAGGTCGTGGACAAATATGGAAACACCTGGGTAAATGAGGGATACCAAGCAATGGCTTCCATACTGGTGTGGCCCATGTATGAATGAAGCAAATTACATCCCAGCATGCACAGGTGTGGTTCCCTATAATTATGTCTAGCATAGCTACAAGAGGAGACCCGCTCCCCCAATGCCCCCATCCACAGAGCACGTGTGGTCGCTCAGTGGTTTGATGAGCATGACACTGATGTTATCCATACGTCAGGCCTTCTCAGTCACCAGATCTGAACCCAATCGAGCATTTATGGGATATTATGGAACGACGCCCGAGACAGCGTTTTCCACCTCCATCAAACAGGTGTGAGATGATTGACTTTCTCGTGGAAGAATGGTGCCGCATCCTTCCTGCAGAATTAGACATTAGTGGACTCTATGCCATGGTGCATACAGGCCGTATTGACCGCACGCAGAGGCCAAATGCCGTATTAAGTGACTTTACATTGGTGTTTCCATTTTTTGTGCCCACTAACTGCATGTGTCGCACCGAGTGGCATTCTAGTTTTGCAAAACTAAACATCCAAGTGTTTGGATGAATAATTGAATGTTATTATATGGGAATCGCTTTGGTAAATGCTTGTGCAGTTAAATTAATTATTTGATTTTTGTACTTCCTTTGGCTCTGTTCTTTCTTCTGTGCACGTCTGGGTCGTGAGATTGAACTTACGTAAAGTAAATGAATGATCGCATTTGCAAGAGCTCATTTGATACCTGTTGTCTCATTTTGTGATTGTATCATAATGAGAAGATTTGTTTCACCATCGGGGCCCTGGTGCATAATTCCCTGAGACCGTCTGTTGGATCTCTGCTCCAGCTCACTGGACACGAGAGAAAATACCCAACAGGCTTGTCAATGTGGCTCGAAATCCTGATTGATCTTGGTGAAGGAGAATTTCTGCATGAGAGGGGGGATGCGAAGAGGACAATGCTTGCTGTAGATTGATTATAAACAACAAAAATTGCAGACTCACAAACAAAGGACTGAACACTGATCAGTTAAGCCTTGTAGTCTGATAAATGAATCATTGGTAATGGACAGAGAGAGGTTTCTGGATTGATTCAACAGGTTGAACTTTTTATCCACTCTCACTCTTCCCCTGGGGCTTTCAAGTTATCCATATATTGAAGCCTACTGTGAAACTGCACATCTGTTTGAGCTTTGCGAGCTCCAGCTCTGTCCATTAGTGCCAATCCAAATATCTTATGTTTCTGACTCCTTTTCTTTATGCCGTGTAGCTCGGGCACTCTGGGTTTCATCATTAGAATGCCTGGTGCAGCCCGGTATGTAATTACAGCATTGGCAAACATTTCCACAGACGCAGTTTATTTGGTCAGCTGCCAGCTCCTGAAAGTAACTGGAAAAGGTTGGGCTCTGCCTTCCAGACACCTGTTTGCTCAGCTGATCCGACAGCACCAACGGAACAAATAAACCTTTAAAAAATGAATGGCTTGTTTGGGATATGACCTTTTAACATTCGCAATTCCCTCTGATGACATTCTCCAGCAATGAAAAACTGGCATGATTTGGTGCAGTACATCAGAGTAAAACATCATGTGGGGTGTGATAAAGTGTGAAGAGTTCACCTTCTGCATATCTTGGATCATTCCATTAAGAAATTTGCGTCGACTTATAAAAGGCTTCCTTTTCTTCTTTTCCATTTCCATCATTCGAACTGATCATGTCCTCAACTATCTATTCTTTACTTATCATAGGTGAGGCAATCAAAGGACGAAATTGATTCAGAATTGAGGACCGGTGTTCCAAGTGTGCACCATCTTATTCAGCTGTTTCTGCAAAAGTGCATAAGAGTGAATAGGTGACAAGAGGTGAACCCTGAAATGGTGTGAGGAAAGACTCATGGAGGGAAAATGAAGATCATTCACCTGTTTTTTGTGAAATGTGGAAATGCTGCCGTTCACCAAAGTTTCACATTTTAAGGTTTTTAAACGTACATCAGCAAAGACTTTGCACAACAATAAAGACTGTGTTTATGTACTACGAGGCAACAATGATTTGCTATATTACCACACCCCACAAACACGAAGCAGAGGCGAGGTTAATTAATTGGTTAACTTTGTCTGTCTGTCTGTCTGTCTGTCCACAAATGTCAGTTTATGATCAAGGAACAACTTAATTTAAATTGGATGTTACATTTTCTACTCGAATCGGAAAACGAATCTGTGGTTGTTACCGTACTTTGGTTCTGAATCCGTCCCGATTGCACATGCGCAGAGGAGTGAGATAATATTTTCTACTCTGTCTGCCTGTCTAGCAGGCAAACAAAGTTAAAAACAGGGGCAATACACCTGACGCTCACCTGGTAGAGTAAAGTTTGGGAGGAGGAAGTCAATGTGGGACGGAATCAGCAAAATGTACCAATGAATCAATGTTATTGCAAATACCTATTTTTGGGGGACAATCACCCAACACCCCCCTCCCCCCAAGTAAATCCCCTTTGACCCCGATTTTTTAAAAAAAATAGCATGAACAAACTTTGGTACATCATGGGTGTTGAAGGTTGTGGTCAAGTTTCATTGAAATTGTGTGTGTAGTTTTGGAGAAGAAAGCAAATACATATTTTGGGGGGCAACCCTCCTGGTAGACCTCTTAAGACCTAAATTTTATTTTATTTTGAATGGTGTGAACAAACTTTGGTACATCATGGGTGTTGAAGGTTGTGGACAAATTACACCTAAATTGTGTGTGTAGTTTTGGAGAAGAAAGCAAATACATATTTTTGGGGGCAACCCCCCTGTACACCCACTTAAACCCAAATTTTAAAAAATGGCATGAACACACTTTGACACATCATGGGTGATGAATGTTGTGGTCAAGTTTCATCGAAAGTGTGTGTGTAGTTTCGTACAAAAAAGCAAATATATTTTGGGGGCAACCCCCCCATAAACCTCATCAGAGCCCGATTTTTCCAATGTCATGAACAAACTTTGATACATCATGGGTGTTGAAGGTTGTGGTGAAGTTTCATCAGAATTGTGTGTCATTTCTGAGAAGAGAGCGAATACCTCTCTGGGGGGGGGGGGGGGAATTCCCCCCCTTAAACTCCCTCCGTAGACCCCTTCAAAAGGCAATCAGATGAAAATGGAGGGTTTCAGAAATTTGGGCCAATGTGGATCTCAAAAGAGTGACCGCTATATCACATGATCATGTAACATGTGGTAAGGTTTCAGTTTCCTCCGCTGAACGGTTTTCGATGTCTGCTCTGAACAAAATGCAGACATGACATACACCATACGTAAGTACGACGTACGCCACCAATCACTTAACCCTGCTTTTCACTTCACGAACACAGGGTAAAAACCCGACGTTGAACACGTCCTCAACCATCTCTCAGACATGCATTTACGGAGGTTGTTCAAACTGGCACACAGATAAGGAATGATGGCTTACATATGCACGTCATTTGGTTTTGCAATCATATCCAAGATGGCCGATTGGCGGCCAGTTTGATTCTTCAATGTGTCCCCAACCATTTGTCAGACATGCATGGTCCGATTTTGTTAAAACTTTGTGTGCGTACTCACAACATGATGGCATACACGTGCACCTCACTTTATTATGCAATCTGATCAAAGATGGCCGACTGGTAGACTGGTGGCCACTTTAGTTGTACATAAAAATGGGCTAGCCCTTTTAACTCTGTACAGCAAAATTACTGAAACAACGGGGGCTATGACATTTTAGGTCTTTTTCACTTGTTTCATATTTTCTCGTCTTACAATCTTTTTTACTGCGATTAATTCCCCCTTTGTTTCCTTCTTGGCCTGTTTCAATTCTGTTACCGCATTCATGTTGTGCCCAATTTGAATTTTGAATTATTCTTGTCCTTCTATTCCGTCACTCCTCATCTGAGTCTGTCTACCTCCTCTTTAATTTCTGTCATTTTATTTGTCCCTTCTTCCTTACCCATCTCTATTGCACTCCAAACACCATCCACTCTTTCCCTTACCTTATTCATTTCTCCTCACACCGCCTCGATCCTTTTCGTCATCTCCAGGCCCATCACCTCCATATCAGCCATTACCTCAATGCCCATCCTCCTTATTCCTTCACTAAATGCCCTTACATCGGCCTTGACCTCATTCCATATCGCTGCCAGCCCTGCCTCCAGCCTTTGCGACCCAACATCCATTTTCTCACCCATCACTTTTGCCCCACCTTTATTTCAGCCATCATTTGGCTCATCATCGCTGCCAATTGGTCCATTTCTGATGGCGCTGGTGAGGACGATCTGCTACTCTGGGGTGTGGACTCCAGAGGGAGCGCCACATTCTCTGGGAGATGAATTTGGCGGTGGGGGCCCCCGAGCATTTCCGATGTCTCTGCTGTGGCCGCTACTGAATATTCCCCCAATGATTTCCTTCCTCCTATCTGTCTAGGAACATTTCTGTCTGTCTAGGAATCTGTCTAGGAATCCTCCTATCTGTCTAGGAAACATGTGAGATTTCCCCACAAATAATTCCCTAATTTTTTTTATCCTAAGCTGCTCTTTATAATTTTGGGGGTGTGCTAGTCGCCCCCAAACACCAAATCTTACTCCTGAGGTCAATTTGTTGCTTTTATTATCAGGGGGTTGCCGTATCCCACTTCTGACATCAATTTGTTATGGATCCGGGATTCGAAGATCACCACAAGGGGAAGCACTCGGGTCCCTCCTGAACACCCGGTCCTGAGGCCACGGGTACAGATAACTCTGCGCATCAGCAGGTTGCTAGGCAACCACAAACACAGATCGGTACTGCCAACCCTGGCAGGGTTACACTACTCTGCGTGATACCTTACCTGTGGACGGCCTCACCGGGGGGGGGTCACATGCCCTCAATGCATACTTGCATGGAACTTACCATATCAGGTGTAGCTGAGTGGAGCCACCAAGTATGCACCGGCTAATAAGAGCCAATTGATGGGGTATAACTTCCCGGCTAAACGAATGTATGGACTATGCTGGACCAATGAAAGAAAAGACAGAACAAGCTGGGTACATTTATAATGAGGGCAACTTATTCATAAAGCAAGGGCATGGAAAGGTCATGTGGTACAAAAATAAAAGGTTTTATTAAGCAATGTGGACAGCAGGGGAAAGCAAGGATTGATGTGGTGCAGCAAGAGAAATGCAATTATTTACAAAAGAGAAGACACAGGGCAGAGCTAAACTGATATTAAACTTCTGCAATTTAAACCGATGCAAAAAAATACAGGCGCCATCAGACACACACCCGAGGAAATTAGAGAGCAAGAGAGATAAGAGGCAGTTGAGGTGTTTGCGACCTCTTTCAATACCTGGAGCAGCTGATGAGCCCATGCTTCCCAGTCGCTTAGGAGGGGAGAGGAGGGAAGAAAACTGGGGGTGTCTATGGCGCGTGAGTGGGGGTGCAAATGAGGTGTAAATGAGATGCAAATGTAATGCAGAAGAGGAATAGTGAAGGAGTACATGTCTGTAGTTCCTCTTTTAGTATTTGTGCATCCACAGCAGATGAGACAAGATAGGAGATACAGAATGTTTGAGATAATAGCTTAACGTGGTGTGTGAGAAAGTCTGTAAATGTAAATGCTAACGGAGACTGAGCAGAATGAAGGTTAGCTGCAGAATGAAGCTCAAGCAGAGCGCCGATGACTTGGCAATGACTCGGAGATGACCTGGCAACTCCTTGGCAATGACTCGGTGACTGCTCTGCAATCACTCGGAAATTTCTCGGCAATGACTCAGCGACTACTCACTCAGCTCTTTTGCAGCTATTTCACAGAGCCTGAGTGAAGGAGGAGCCAAAAATTGGATTAAAATGCCCTGTAGGCCTGTGGCGTAGCCAGGCTGAGGCAGACGAGGCAGTTTCCTCGTCGCTCATTTCCTGAAATATGATCTGGCCTGAGCCCTCTGGCCATCTGAGCTCCCTGGGGAGTAAACTATCAAAGCTACCCGGCAGTGCTCTGAATACTCTTATCTCCACTCCTATCACAATACCTAAATAGGACAATACCACCCCCCACCCCCTAATATTACACAGGAAAATAAAATTATCCCCATGTTTACTTTCATATTGTGTTTGCAGGAGTGGTTTTCAATGGTGCTTTGAGTCGGAGTGGTTGAAGTGGTTGTGGTGAGGAGGCTGAAGTGGTTGTATTGGTTGTTGTGAGGAGGTCAAGTGTAGGTTACTGTGGGGATTTTTAGGAGGCATTGTGGTGATTTGTACGAAGGTTGTAGTGTCGTGGCAAGTACGGTGAGGATCGAGGTGAAACATCCATTGGGGAATGGTGCGAGGTTTGAATGGGGAAATGGCGTGCATATGCTAATGAGGCTGTCGCTGTGCGGTCTGGTCTGGTCTGTGGCGTGCATGTGTGAAGGAGAGGTCGTGTGTGAAATAAAGTAAAATAAAATAGATGAAAGAATAGCAAATGGACTTAAAGACCGAACTAAAAGCCCTTGCAATGCATCTTGACCCATATTCCCACTTGACATAATGGAAGGGCTAACTGAATGAAAACTAATGAAACAAGAAAAAGAGCAATCAGAGATTGCAGAGCCTCGCCAGGACTTCTTTTGAGTGGTGTATTTTTTTAAAAATAGATTTTAGGGTCAATCCAATGTGGTTGCCAAACTATATGACCTATGATATCATATGTGTGAACCTTTTGTTCTTCATGGACAAGTGGGCATACGTGTAAAGTTTCGCCTCGATTTGGTCAGCCACTTCAGAGAAGAAGATTTTTGAAGGTTAAAAAAAAATTAAAAAATGACTGCCAAATCACGTGACCAATGACATCATGAATATTTTTTTCTGTGGACCATTTTATCCCTAGATGACCCTCAAAAATTTTCATACTGATCAGATGTGGAGTTCTACATATGCAATTGTGACGTCATAACGAGGGCACCTATGACGTCATAAAAATCACACTCATTCCACATGGGGAGTACTTGCTGTGTGCCAAGTTTCAAATTTTTCTTTGGTGCGGTTTTCGAGATACAGAGGTGCAAAAATTTTTCTGTTTTTCCAATATGGCTGCCACACCACGTGA
>CM068953.1:1554965-1572883 GCA_035128595.1 Eptatretus atami
CATAATTATCATTAAAACATTCTACATGAGTAGTCGCATCAATTGTGAAAATTTTGTCTCAATCCGACAAGCGGTTGTGGAGAAAAATATGAAAGTTCTGTGCGGACAAACAACCGACAGACAAACAAACAAACAGACAATTGGACCCAAATGCAATGTCCTCTCCTTCGGCGAGGGTAATACTTGTCTGCGCGCTACATGTTGGGTCTCGGGCTGTCTCGGACGCTACATGTTGGGTCTGGAACGCTTACATGTTGGGTCTCGGGACTGTCTCGGGACGCTACATGTTGGGTCTCGGGACTGTCTCGGGACGCTACATGTTGGGTGCCATTGCCTTGGGGTGAGTGCCGGCTTCACAGAACCGCAACATTGTTGAGGTGATGACTGTTCTTCACATGGTATACAACCGGCCCAAGATGGAAAAGCACCAGGTGAGAGTCGGTATATGCCATGTT
This sequence comes from Eptatretus atami, assembly GCA_035128595.1. Lineage (NCBI taxonomy): Eukaryota > Metazoa > Chordata > Myxini > Myxiniformes > Myxinidae > Eptatretus > Eptatretus atami. The sequence continues at coordinate 1,555,421 of CM068953.1, forward strand.
CTTCCCTGGGATAGGGAAAAAGAGACTTTTGACACCATTGAAGCATCTTCCTGCAGCAAAAGTTCACTCAAACTCCTCATCCTCCACATGAATCTTGTCACGCATGGCATGGTAAACTGCCTAAACCCAACATGCAGTCAACTCGATCCACTCACCCACAGTTGGAAAACTGACAATGGCACACTTGTACCTATTTGGTTTGAGGACGCAGCACTTCCAGACAAAGCGGAAGTCTATTGAGAGTCATCTCATAGTTTCCAAGATCCAGATTATACAACTGATAAATTTCCAGATGAGCTGGTGGGATTGCACTTTGATAACTTTGACAACTCTGACCCAGATGAGGACATTCCATTGAGCAAAAAACAGCTCAGCTGATGAAGAATCATAAACTGGACTAGGATGAATGACTCGCATATTAGTTGATGTATTATTATGTACTAGCAATTACCACCTGTCAATTCGCTAACAGGAATACATAGGGGGGGAGAGGGGGGAAAGAGAGAAGGGGTGGGGTAGAGAAAGAGGGGAGAGTGAGGCAGTGGAGGAAAAGAGGGAGGATGGAGGGAGCAAGGAGGGATGGGGGAGCAGGAGGAGGGAGAGTGAGGAGGGTGGAGGAAGGGAAGGCAGACGTGTGGTGCAGCGTTAATTATGATTCATATCATTTCATCAAAATGATCCGTATAATATAGAATAACAGTGAAGATGGAAACAAAACAATGTCTGCAATCCATTTGCTACTTTCATACTGTTACGGATTTAAGAATCGGATCCGACGAATGCATACAAACATCTAGGTCCTCAGACAGTTATTTCCCTAAATGCATGTCCAGGATAGACCCATCCCCATGTCTGGTGGGATTCTAAATGTGATGCGTTGAGAAGGGTAAAGAATAGATCCCCTCTCTTATGGAAGCTCCTTTTTAGATCCTCGTGGAGGATCTCTCAGTCTACTCACGTTGTTGTTCTTGTGGACTTTTTTGTTTCACAGCCTACAGTTTTCATCGAAACTTCCTGAAACTTGGCATATATGTAAAAATACCCTGCGCAGACAGTAACCATCTCCGATTTTGAAATTCCTCGAGAAAAAAAGTATGACGTCAAAATATCTCCGCTAATGGAATCGCCGAAAAAATTATCTCTGAAACTAGGCAAGCTTTTTGAATTCTATTTGCGGGAATCGAACAGGGCATTAGCAGAGATGAATTACCGCACATATGATCATCACTATGACGTCATATCATTTGATGACGTCATCATTAAGAGGACGAGGATCTTAGCTCATTCGAGCTTGTTCTCTTTACAACAGACACATTCATGAACGTGAGAAAGCGTTGTTAGCCCAACGGAGGCTCGACACCCCCCCTCTTTCCATCGACGTTCGACAGCCACCTCTTTCCATCGACGTTCGACAGCCACCTCTTTCACCGACGCCGAGACCCGCCTTTTTCCGTCGACGTTTAACACCCCATTCAGCAGCTCTCTGGACGCGAACTGGCTCTTTACCGTATCGGGCTGAACATTGGGGTGATAATTGTTGTTGACGTTTTTTGAGCGCTTCACTTTATCGCTCGGTAATTCTGGCAAATGGCTGCTTCATGCCGTTCACCAAGCACCAAAAACATGGCATCGTCGGCCAGGGATGATCGTGGGAGGGACGGGTTGTCACGAGCAACGATGTGCAAATGGGCGGGGTGAATCTTGCTAGTCTGCTGAAGGCTCCGCCCAGACGGGCCGCCTATAAAGGGGACGAGAGGTCCGTTTTTTGTCAGTCAGTTGGCGATAGCTGGTTGCGGTTCTGACAGCTTTGAGAGCGTTTCGTCAGTTCCAGTCAGACGGTTGCTCGCATCAAGAAGAATTCAATGTAAATTCAAAGACTGACTAGGATACAACACCTATTCGTAGGACTTGATCTGGGGGGTTTCACAACACAGACCTACATAAATTTTATGCAGTATGTAGAGAATGACTTCATTTTAGAACATCTAGATGACATAACTATATAAACCCCAGCTCAACAGCGTGAGCAAGCAAACATCAGATACACCGACAGGAGGTTTTCCATCAGAAAATTGCTACCTGGTAAACATCTCCGCACAGACTAATGCATAATAAAAAAAAAGAAACAAATATTTCATACTTAATTTATAACAGAGAAGAGGGTGTCGCATAAACATGCTGCAGATGTTGTTCAACTCCATCTGTCAAGTGGACTGACCTAATTTCCTATACATTGTAAACTCAGGGCTGATGAGAGCGCTATCTATAGCAAGTGCCACAGTGGGACCATCTCAGGAATGTGGGGTCATCTCAGGTAGTGGCCATATGGAATCTATATAATCCAAATTCTTGTCAGCGGCATTAATTTTAGGTGTTCAGTAGGTGCACTTTTTAGTGCCATATGTATTGAGTGATATTGGAAGGGAAGTAGTAATAGGTAATGACCCCTCCCCACCCCTTCCAAAACTGGATCTATCCCGTGTGTTTGATATATCATCAACAATAAATCCTTACAACAATATATATCAAAGACATTCATACAATTAAGGTCATTTGCATGAGTAGAAGAATACATCTTCAGGTAGTTCAACTTCCTTGACAAATGTGATGAAAATTGATTTACTTAAGAGAATAGAAATATTATATATGAAATTGCAGCGAACCTAGAGAAACTTTTTAATGCTATATTTTGATACTTTTAACTTATCAATGGCTGAGGAACTGCAACAGTATTTGACAAATCGAAAATGGATTTGGGGGCAAAATTTGTAGAAAAATTTGTTCTGCAGCTTCACAATACAGCCACATGTTTTTTGTTATGCATGTTATGGAGATTGCTAGAAGTTGATGTATAACAAGTATTGTAACATAAAATTAAAACTAAGCCGTTTTAGTAAATATGCAAATTCAGGGTCAACGACTTAATGACATATTTCTCAGAATGCCACCATTTCCCAGACGCATCATTGTTTTCATGTACAGGAAAGTAGGTGTCAATAATAACCAACATCAGCAAAATGTGGTTACTGCTGGTGTGGTACTCAACTAAATAAGCCCGCTTTCTGGCCCGCTGGCTCCACTATAAGGAAATCATTTTGTTGTACGATAACTAGTAACACGACACACGCAATGACAGCACTACGAAGTTAGAGGGGCACCCGGGCACAAATAGTACCGTGAAAATAAAGGACATTGCTTGGTAGTTAGGCGCCATGTCACATACGTGGTCTGTGGTCACGATGTCACATGCGGGTTTAAATGAGAAAAGGATTCTGAAAGTTGTTGATGCAAAATGTGAAGGTGGAGAGGACATCACAAACGCAAGGTTACGTGTGTTCGCTAGCTCGAGAGCGCCTTCAATTCCATCACAGATGTGTGCCACTCATTGGAGTGGCACATTTGTTTGTGTGATCATAGAGCAGCCACAAGAGATGACATGCTCACAGCTGCGTTTACCGCGGCGTGAGCTGACCCATTTGGTTGAGAAGTGCAATGTTTCGATCTATAAACTGCAGACAACTTCCCTGAATGGGATAAATTAAGTACACACCTACTTGGTTAGCCCTGCACACATAGCCAAGAGTTTATGATTCTTTCAATTGCACTCTCTCCATTTAGACCAAATTAGTATTATCGAAAGATACGAGTTACTGACTTGCACCCACCGCTAAATTGATTACTCGTCCATCTGAAGTGGTTCCAAAAGCTAAGCTGAGTATGTAATATATCTCTGAATTATGATGCTCGCTTGATTGGCTGTTATCCTCGACGCCGTACATGTTGTGCTATGAATCAATCGGCAGTTGGGTCGCACACAAGTGACCTATATCGTGTCCGTCGTCAATACAGGGTGTCAGAGGTTCGGATTTCTTCATCAATTTGTTGATGGCATTTTAAAACCGCCTGTTATCTCCGGCCAGCTGGGAATGTAGCTGAGAACTGGCGACCGCTTGGAGAATACCTTGTACTGGGCTATATGAGTTGCCGCCTCGAGTCCCGACCGAAAAGCAACATCGGAAAGAGTCACATCTCTTCTGTGTCCCCCAGACATTGACTTGATTCGCCATCAAAACCATATTTGCAAAGTCTGCCGACAACAACGCAGAGCACGGACGGCATCGACGAACTGCCGTCTCTTATACTTGTACATTGAGGCGTGTCTACAGCGTGGTAGAGACACGAGCGTATGACAGTCTCTTGCGTTTCGCTAAACATTACATCAATGGGCTAGGCGTAAAGTGAGTGACTCTGGAGCACAGGTATCGACTACCCCTCGCAGAATATTTCAATTCCATGGAAAGCCAGTCAAGACTATTAATCAATGATCTTAGAAAAGCAACAGGGGGTACCATCCCTGCAATCATTGAGTGGCCAACGACAATGCACTCCTGCGGTCGTCAACGAGGGCCCGCTTTCGACTTCCATCGTGGTGACACAAAGTGCCTCCTAATTCTCAGTCTTCAGAGCGTCGACATGGCCTGGTCTGTATCAGAAGGGCCCCAACAGTGCATTGCTGTCTGTCAAGCTTTTTTGTGACATCAGGGCTCCCACACGCCGACCTTACAACGGACAAAGTCAAAAAGCTGATTTATGCAGATTGTTCACTGGCCTGGGAAGTTGACACACACATACACATTGAACTGGATCCGTCCATTCAGCGTCATCCGAGCCACCTACGTGAAGTGCCTCCTGCCTACATGGGATCTTTGAAGCAAACGCTTGACATGGAGGCACAGCTATCCATTTCTAGGGGTTGTTATTGTGGGAAACCCCAAACGGACTGGGTGTGCATAGTCTTGTTCATCGAAAGAAAGATAAATTGTTGCGTTGTGTCCGGCCCAGGAATCTCACAAGCTTATTCTTAGCCGTGAAACACCACCCCATCCCTAACAACCATGAAGTCATGGTCAGACCTCCACCGAAAAGTCTCCAGTGTATTTGACAACAAGATCTTTCTCGGCAGGTCAATTAGATCAAGAAGTGCCCCTCAAGGTGCACTTTTAATCCTTGGGGTGTCATTGTTTTAACCGCTACTCGGTGTGACGATCAGACAGTGAAGTTCTCCAAGAGAGATGAGAGACATTATTTGAGACATGATGGGTGTCTTCTGCATTGCAGATGACATGATCTTACTCAGACACCACCTATGAGCATGATGCAGCACGCAAGTTACGGATGTGCACAACAGAAAAACGCTCAAATTCAACCCAAAACAAGATTCCAGGGAGGTCCACATCGCCAAAAAGTAACAGAGACCAGATTCTAAATTGTCCAATTTCATCCGATTGACTTGAAATTTTGAAAGAGGATTATATCATGTCACTGATTCAACAAACCTAGTATTTTTGGTCAACATCGACTAAAAGTGTCCAACATAGGCCAAAAGTCACAACTTCCGTGGGGATTTTCAAAACGTCAATTTTCATCCGATTCACTGAATTTTTGAAAGGGGGGAAAAGCGGGGGAGTTGCATGTTGGTCATTTAATTCCAACCAGCAATTCTTTTTGAGGGTAAATTGTTTTCTGGTATTTTGCAATTGTTGTTCGCTCGCATGACGTCGTCTTTTGTTATTTATGTCTGATCTCGTTGTCTGTCTGTCTGTCAGCTCACAGGTCACAATTTTAACCAATCTTCACAAACTTCCACCACATGTAGAGTTTTCATGAGAAGAAGGAATCCTATTGTTTTTGAGTCAAGGTCAGAGACAAATGCCAAAGGTCAACAACTTCGGTGAGATTTTCTAAAATCCTCAATTTTCATCAATTGACTTGAAATTTGAAGAAGGATATATATTTCAGGTCCAATAATCAAACCACCCAATGCTTTTAAGGTCAACATCGACTCAAAAGGTTCAACATTGAGTTTATACAGTCAACAACTAGGGCTATTTTCGAAAATCCTCCAATTTTCATTCGATCGAGTGAAAATTTGAAGAGGATTTATATTTCAGCTCAGTGAAGCAACCCAGACAATATGTTTAGTCCACATCGGACCAACCATACCAAAAGGTCAACAATAGCGTCCATAGGTCAATCAACTCGCGGTATTATAAAATCCTCAATTTTCATCCGATTGAACTTGAAATTGAAGAGGATTTTCATATCAGGCCACTGAATTCAACACACAATATTTTGCTGTCACAATGGCCAAAAAGTTCAACACAGGCCAAGTTCTAAAATTCAATTTTCATTCAGATGACTTGAAATTAAAAGGATTTATATCAGGTCTTGAATCAACCACTCAATTATTTGAGGTCCAAATAATTTTATGGATTGCCAAGTGTCGCCTGCACACGTCTTCTTCTTGTGATGTTATGATGACGATGTATGTATGTATGTATATTGTATGTATGTGACTGTATGTGTTGGTGTGTCGTGTGTGTGTGATAACTGCGGCCTTTCAGCCAACTTCGTCAAACTTTACTAATGGATTCTAAGAAGGATAAAGTTGAGGTCTGTCAAATGTTTTTTTGACGATATTATGTCGAAGATCAAGATGAAGTGACATCATTTGCATGAGTTTCGTCCGACCTGTGAGGTTACCGACGCACTTGTGTTTTGCGACCTGTCCATCGCCTTGATGGAACAATTTAAATCAATCTTACAAAAACTTAGGAAATGGTGGAGTGGTCATTGAGCACAAGCCCTATTTGATTTGGGTTCAAAAAGGACAAAAGATCAACATAGGCAACTAGGTCGCACATTGGCCAATTTTCTGAAATTGTTCATTTTGCATCGATTTCATTGAAGATTTGACAGCAGATTGCGATCAGGCTACTGATCATTCACCCATTGTTTGAGTCAACATAGGCCAAAAGGTCAACATCGGCCGTATTTCAAAATTGCAATTTTTCTTCCGAATTTACTTGAAATTTGAAGACGATTGCATACAGAGGTCACTGAATTCAACCACCAAATCTTTTTTGGGTAAATATGTTTCAGGGATTTCGCAAGTATAATGCTCTTTCTTGTTTGTTTATTATTCTGTCTGGTATGTCAAATTCCTACAGGTCACATTTTTATACCGATCATCCACAAATCCTCAACAAATTTTAGATTGGTTAAAAGCAAGCAAGGCGTATTGATTTTGAGGTCAAAAGGGCAACATAGACCAACAGGTCAAACCATTTCTGTCAATTTTCAAATAGGAAGGAGAGATTACTATCAGGCGAGGTGGAAAGAAGGACCTGTTCTTGGCATGACAGGGATCCTTCAGTCCATGCCAGTTACTTGAGTGAACTGCCAGACTAACGGAACTCTGACCCATCGCCAGAGAGAGTGTTGACTCTCACAGCACTATGATCCGATGAACATATTGGGGCAGATAGAGGAACCAGCCAGACTCATGATTGACATTGTAGGGAAAATCGTCATACCAGTTGCAGAAGGGAGGACGGTCATTGGGAGAAATCATTGTTGGGAAAGTTCACGATTGGGTGAGGTCCATAATTTCACATCACACTTGATTTTGTTGCCTACCGTTGCAGGCAGCGCACTCTAAACATCACACTTCATTCAGAGTAAAATGTTGAAAAGGAAGTTGAGTATATTGGTATTCCTTTAAGTTAACAATGGTACAATTCCAACTCATCAACATCAAAATGACAATGAAAATGCACATAAAATTTATTTTATAATGTTGAAACTTTGTGATGTTTTTTTCCCCTCCCAACGTGTAACCAATGGTGTCAGGAGATGCTCAGAGTGCACCTGAGAGCATCTAAAATCCCAAAAGCTTTCAGAGTACTTATGCAGACTCCTGACCACATGCTTTGTGCTTTGCATTCACAGCATCTGGAGAGTATGTACCCATTCCTTGATTTCTGGACCCTCCCTTCCCCACCCTTTCAAAAATTCCAATCCGCCTCTGTGGGATACAAAACATAAATGTTCAGCGTGGCGGAGGTACAGGTCGTGGACAAATATGGAAACACCTGGGTAAATGAGGGATACCAAGCAATGGCTTCCATACTGGTTGTGCCCATGTATGAATGAAGCAAATTTACATCCCAGCATGCACAGGTGTGGTTCCCTATAATTATGTCTAGCATAGCTACAAGAGGAGACCCGCTCCCCCAATGCCCCATCCACAGAGCACGGTGGTCTGCTCAGTGGTTGATGAGCATGACACTGATGTTATCCAACGTCAGGCCTTCTCAGTCACCAGATCTGAACACCAATGCGAGCATTTATGGGATATTAAGGAACGACGCCCGAGACAGCGTTTCCACCTCCATCAAACAGGTGTGAGATGATTGACTTCTCGTGGAAGAATGGTGCCGCATCCTTCCTGCAGAATTAGACATTAGTGGACTCATCTGCATTGGTGCATACAGGCCGTTTGACCGCACGCAGAGGCCAAATGCCGTATTAAGTGACTTTACATTGGTGTTTCCATTTTTTGTGCCCACTAAACTGCATGTGTCGCACGAGTGGCATTCTAGTTTTGCAAAACTAACATCCAAGTGTTTGATGAATAATGGAATGTTATTATATGGGAATCGCTTTGGTTAAATGCTTGTGCAGTTAAATTAATTATTTATTTTTGTACTTCCTTTGGCTCTGTTCTTTCTTCTGTGCACGTCTGGGCGGAGATTGAACTTACGTAAATAATGAATGATCGCATTTGCAAGAGCTCTTTGATACCTGTTGTCTCATTTTGTGATTGTATCATAATGAGAAGATTTGTTTACCATCGGGGCCTGGTGCATAATTCCCTGAGACCGTCTGTTGGATCTCTGCTCCAGCTCATCTGGACACGAGAGAAAAATACCCAACAGGCTTGTCAATGTGGCTCGAAATCCTGATTGATCTTGGTGAAAGGAAATTTCTGCATGAGAGGGGGATGCGAAGAGGACAATGCTTGCTGTAGATTGATTATAAACAACAAAAATTGCAGACTCACAAACAAAGGATGAACACTGATCAGTTAAGCCTTGTAGTCTGATAAATGAATCATTGGTAATGGACAGAGAGAGGTTTCTGGATTGATTCAACAGGTTGAACTTTTTATCCACTCTCACTCTTCCCCTGGGGCTTTCAAGTTACCATATATTGAAGCCTACTGTGAAAACTGCACTATCTGTTTGAGCTTTGCGAGCTCCAGCTCTGTCCATAGTGCCAATCCAAATATTTATGTTTCTGACTCCTTTTCTTTATGCCGTGTAGCTCGGGCACTTGGGTTTCATCATTAGAATGCCTGGTGCAGCCCGGTATGTAATTAACGCATTGGCAAACATTTCCACAACGCAGTTTATTTGGTCAGCTGCCAGCTCTGAAAGTAACTGGAAAAGGTTGGGCTCTGCCTTCCAGACACCTGTTTGTCAGCTGATCCGACAGCACCAACGGAACAAATAAACCTTTAAAAATGAATGGCTTGTTTGGGATATGACCTTTTAACATTCGCATTCCCTCTGATGAATCCAGCAATGAAAAACTGGCATGATTTGGTGCAGTACATCAGAGTAAAACATCATGTGGGGTGTGATAAAGTGTGAAGAGTTCACCTCTCTGCATATCTTGGATCATTCCATTAGAAATTGCGTCGACTTATAAAAGGCTTCCTTTTCTTCTTTTCCATTTCCATCATTCGAACTGATCATGTCCTCAACTATCTATTCTTTACTTATCATAGGTAGGCAATCAAAGGACGAAATTGATTCAGAATTGAGGACCGGTGTTCCAAGTGTGCACCATCTTATTCAGCTGTTTCTGCAAAAGTGCATAAGAGTGAATAGGTGACAAAGAGGTGAACCCTGAAATGGTGTGAGGAAAGACTCATGGAGGAAAATTGAAGATCATTCACCTGTTTTTTTGTGAAATGTGGAAATGCTGCCGTTCACAAAGTTTCACATTTTAAGGTTTTTTAAACGTACATCAGCAAAGACTTGCACAACAATAAAGACTGTTTTATGTACTACGAGGCAACAATGATTGCTATATTACCACACCCCACAAACACGAAGCAGAGCGAGGTTAATTAATTTGGTTAACTTTGTCTGTCTGTCTGTCTGTCTGTCCACAAATGTCAGTTTATGATCAAGAGACAACTTAATTTAAATTGGATGTTACATTTTCTACTCGAATCGGAAAACGAATCTGTGGTTGTTACCGTACTTTGGTTCTGAATCCGTCCCGATTGCACATGCGCAGAGGAGTGAGATAATATTTTCTACTCTGTCTGCCTGTCTAGCAGGCAAACAAAGTTAAAAACAGGGGCAATACACCTGACGCTCACTGGTAGAGTAAAGTTTGGGAGGAGGAAGTCAATGTGGGACGGAATCAGCAAAATGTACCAATGAATCAATGTTATTGCAAATACCTATTTTTGGGGGACAATCACCCAACACCCCCTCCCCCCAAGTAAATCCCCTTTGACCCCGATTTTTTAAAAAAAATAGCATGAAACAACTTTGGTACATCATGGGTGTTGAAGGTTGTGTCAAGTTCATTGAAATGTTGTGTGTAGTTTTGGAGAAGAAAAGCAATACATATTTTGGGGGCAACCCTCCTGGTAGACCTCTTAAGACCTAAATTTTATTTATTTTGAATGGTGTGAACAAACTTTGGTACATCATGGGTGTTGAAGGTTGTGGACAAATTACACCTAAATTGGTGTGTGTGTAGTTTGGAGAAGAAAGCAAATACATATTTTTGGGGCAACCCCCCTGTACACCCACTTAAACCCAAATTTTAAAAAATGCATGAACACACTTTGGACAATCATGGGTGATGAATGTTGTGGTCAAGTTCATCGAAAGTGTGTGTGTAGTTTCGTACAAAAAAGCAAATATATTTTGGGGGCAACCCCCATAAACCTCATCAGAGCCGATTTTTCCAATGTCATGAACAAACTTTGATACATCATGGGTGTTGAAGGTTGTGTGAAGTTTCATCAGAATTGTGTGTTCATTTCTGAGAAGAGAGCGAATACCTCTCTGGGGGGGGGGGGGAATTCCCCCCCTTAAACTCCCTCCGTAGACCCCTCAAAAGGCAATCAGATGAAAATGGAGGGTTTTCAGAAATTGGGCCAATGTGGATCTCAAAAGAGTGACGCTATATCACATGATCATGTAACATGTGGTAAGGTTTCAGTTTCCTCCGCTGAACGGTTCGATGTCTGCTCTGAACAAAATGCAGACATGACATACACCATACGTAAGTACACGTACGCCACAATCATAACCCTGCTTTTCACTTCACGAACACAGGGTAAAACCCGACGTTGAACACGTCCTCAACACATCTCTCAGACATGCATTTACGGAGTGTTTTCAAACTGGCACACAGATAAGGAATGATGGCTTACATATGCACGTCATTTGGTTTTGCAATCATATCCAAGATGGCCGATTGGCGGCCAGTTTGATTCTTCAATGTGTCCCCAACCATTTGTCAGACATGCATGGTCCGATTTTGTTAAAACTTTGTGTGCGTACTCACAACATGATGGCATAACCGTGCACCTCACTTTATTATGCAATCTGATCAAAGATGGCCGACTGGTAGACTGGTGGCCACTTTAGTTGTACATAAAAATGGCTAGCCTTTTAACTCTGTACAGCAAAATTACTGAAACAACGGGGCTATGACATTTTAGGTCTTTTTCACTTGTTTCATATTTTCTCGTCTTACAATCTTTTTTACTGCGATTAATTCCCCCTTTGTTTCCTTCTTGGCTGTTTCAATCTGTTACCGCATTCATGTTGTGCCCAATTTGAATTTTGAATTATTCTTGTCCTTCTATTCCGTCACTCCTCATCTGAGTCTGTCTACCTTCCTCTTTTAATTCTGTCATTTTATTTGTCCCTTCTCCTTACCCATCTCTATTGCACTCCAAACACCATCCACTCTTTCCTTACCTTATTCATTTCTCCTCACACCGCCTCGATCCTTTTCGTCATCTCCAGGCCCATCACCTCATATCAGCCATTACCTCAATGCCATCCTCCTTATTCTTCACTAAATGCCCTTACATCGGCCTTGACCTCATTCCATATCGCTGCCAGCCCTGCCTCCAGCCTTTGCGACCCAACATCCATTTTCTCACCCATCACTTTTGCCCCACCTTTATTTCAGCCATCATTTTGCTCATCATCGCTGCCAATTGGTCCATTTCTGATGGCGTGGTGGGACGATCTGCTACTCTGGGGTGTGGACTCCAGAGGGAGCGCCACATTCTCTGGGAGATGAATTTGGCGGTGGGGGCCCCCGAGCATTTCCGATGTCTCTGCTGTGGCCGCTACTGAATATTCCCCAATGATTTCCTTCCTCCTATCTGTCTAGGAACATTTCTGTCTGTCTAGGAATCTGTCTAGGAATCCTCCTATCTGTCTAGGAAACATGTGAGATTTCCCCACAAATAATTCCCTAATTTTTTTTCTCTAAGCTGCTCTTTATAATTTTGGGGGTGTGCTAGTCGCCCCCAAACACCAAATCTTACTCCTGAGGTCAATTTGTTGCTTTTATTATCAGGGGGTTGCCGTATCCCACTTCTGACCATCAATTTGTTATGGATCCGGGATTCGAAGATCACCACAAGGGGAAGCACTCGGGTCCCTCCTGAACACCCGTCCTGAGGCCACGGGTACAGATAACTCTGCGCATCAGCAGGTTGCTGGCAACCACAAACACAGATCGGTACTGCCAACCCTGGCAGGGTTACACTACTCTGCGTGATACCTTACCTGTGGACGGCCTCACCGGGGGGGGGTCACATGCCCCAATGCATACTTGCATGGAACTTACCATATCAGGTGTAGTAGTGGAGTGGAGCCACCAAGTATGCACCGGCTAATAAGAGCCAATTGATGGGGTATAACTTCCCGGCTAAACGAATGTATGGACTATGCTGGACCAATGAAAGAAAAGACAGAACAAGCTGGGTACATTTATAATGAGGGCAACTTATTCATAAAGCAAGGCATGGAAAGGTCATGTGGTACAAAAATAAAGGTTTTATAAGCAATGTGGACAGCAGGGGAAAGCAAGGATTGATGTGGTGCAGCAAGAGAATGCAATTATTTACAAAAGAGAAGACACAGGGCAGAGCTAAACTGATATTAAACTCTGCAATTTAAACCGATGCAAAAAAATACAGGCGCCATCAGACACACACCCGAGGAAATTAGAGAGCAAGAGAGATAAGAGGCAGTTGAGGTGTTTGCGACCTCTTTCAATACCGGAGCAGCTGATGAGCCCATGCTTCCCAGTCGCTTAGGAGGGGAGAGGAGGGAAGAAAACTGGTGTCTATGGCGGTGAGTGGGTGAAATGAGTGTAATGAGATGCAAATGTAATGCGAAGAGGAATAGTGAAGGAGTACATGTCTGTAGTTCCTCTTTTAGTATTTGTGCATCCACAGCAGATGAGACAAGATAGGAGATACAGAATGTTTGAGATAATAGCTTAACGTGGTGTGTGAGAAAGTCTGTAAATGTAAATGCTAACGGAGACTGAGCAGAATGAAGGTTAGCTGCAGAATGAAGCTCAAGCAGAGCGCCGATGACTTGGAATGACTCGGAGATGACCTGGCAACTCCTTGGCAATGACTCGGTGACTGCTCTGCAACACCGGAAATTTCTCGCAATGACTCAGCGACTACTCACTCAGCTCTTTTGCAGCTATTTTCACAGAGCCTGAGTGAAGGAGGAGCCAAAAATTGGATTAAAATGCCCTGTTAGGCTGTGGCGTAGCCAGGCTGAGGCAGACGAGGCAGTTTCCTCGTCGCTCATTTCCTGAAATATGATCTGGCCTGAGCCCTCTGCCATCTGAGCTCCCTGGGGAGTAAACTATCAAAGCTACCCGGCAGTGCTCTGAATACTCTTATCTCCACTCCTATCACAATACCTAAATAGGACAATACCACCCCCCACCCCCTTAATTACACAGGAAAATAAAATTATCCCCATGTTTACTTTCATATTGTGTTGCAGGAGTGGTTTTCAATGGTGCTTTGAGTCGGAGTGGTTGAAGTGGTTGTGGTGAGGAGGCTGAAGTGGTTGTATTGGTTGTTGTGAGGAGGTCAAGTGTAGGTTACTGTGGGGATTTTTAGGAGGCATTGTGTGTGATTTGTACGAAGGTTGTAGTGTCGTGGCAAGTACGGTGAGGATCGAGGTGAAACATCCATTGGGGAATGGTGCGAGGTTTGAATGGGGAAATGGCGTGCATATGCTAATGAGGCTGTCGCTGTGCGGTCTGGTCTGGTCTGTGGCGTGCATGTGTGAAGGAGAGGTCGTGTGTGAAATAAAGTAAAATAAAATAGATGAAAGAATAGCAAATGGACTTAAAGACCGAACTAAAAGCCTTGCAATGCATCTTGACCCATATTCCCACTTGACATAATGGAAGGGCTAACTGAATGAAAACTAATGAAACAAGAAAAAGAGCAATCAAGAGATTGCAGAGCCTCGCCAGGACTTCTTTTGAGTGTGTATTTTTTTAAAAATAGATTTTAGGGTCAATCCAATGTGGTTGCCAAACTATATGACCTATGATATCATATTGTGTGAACCTTTTGTTCTTCATGGACAAGTGGGCATACGTGTAAAGTTTCGCCTCGATTTGGTCAGCCACTTCAGAGAAGAAGATTTTTGAAGGTTAAAAAAAAATTAAAAAATGACTGCCAAATCACGTGACCAATGACATCATGAATATTTTTTTCTGTGGACCATTTTATCCTAGATGACCCTCAAAAATTTTCATACTGATCAGATGTGGAGTTCTACATATGCAATTGTGACGTCATAACGAGGCACCTATGACGTCATAAAAATCCCACTCATTCCACATGGGGAGTACTTGCTGTGTGCCAAGTTTCAAATTTTCTTTGGTCGGTTTTCGAGATACAGAGGTGCAAAAATTTTTCTGTTTTTTCCAATATGGCTGCCACACCACGTGACCTATGACATCATAATTATCATTAAAACATTCTACATGAGTAGTCGCATCAATGTGAAAATTTTGTCTCAATCCGACAAGCGGTTGTGGAGAAAAATTATGAAAGTTCTGTGCGGACAAACAACCGACAGACAACAAACAAACAGACAATTGGACCCAAATGCAATGTCCTCTCCTTCGGCGAGGGTAATAACTGTCTCGGGACGCTACATGTTGGGTCTCGGGGCTGTCTCGGGACGCTACATGTTGGTCTTCGGACGCTACATGTTGGGTCTCGGGACTGTCTCGGGACTGTCATGTTGGGTCTCGGACTTGTCTCGGGACGCTACATGTTGGGTCGGGACTGTCTCGGGACGCTACCATGTTGGGTCTCGGGACTGTCTCGGACGCTACATGTTGGGTGCCATTGCCTTGGGGTGAGTGCCGGCTTCACAGAACCGCAACATTGTTGAGGTGATGACTGTTCTTTCACATGGTATACAACGCCCAAGATGGAAAAGCACCAGGTGAGAGTCGGTATATGCCATGTTCTTCCCTGGGATAGGGAAAAAGAGACTTTTGACACCATTGAAGCATCTTCCTGCAGCAAAAAGTTCACTCAAACTCCTCATCTCCACCCAGTGAATCTTGTCACGCATGGCAGGTAAACTGCCTAAACCCAACATGCAGTCAACTCGATCACTCACCACAGTTGGAAACTGACAATGGCACACTTGTACCTATTTGGTTTGAGGACGCAGCACTTCCAGACAAAGCGGAAGTCTATTGAGAGTCACTCATAGTTTTCCAAAGATCCAGATTATACAACTGATAAATTTCCAGATGAGCTGGGTGGGATTGCACTTTGATAACTTTGACAACTCTGACCCAGATGAGGACATTCCATTGAGCAAAAAAAGCTCAGCTGATGAAGAATCATAAACTGGACTAGGATGAATGACTCGCATATTAGTTGATGTATTATTATGTACTAGCAATTACCACCTGTCAATTCGCTAACAGGAATACATAGGGGGGAGAGGGGGAAAGAGAGAGGGGTGGGGTAGAGAAAGAGGGGAGAGTGAGGCAGTGGAGGAAAAGAGGGAGGATGGAGGGGAGCAAGGAGGGATGGGGGAGCAAGGAGGGAGGGAGAGTGAGGAGGGTGGAGGAAGGGAAGGCAGACGTGTGGTGCAGCGTTAATTATGATTCATATCATTTCATCAAAATGATTCCGTATAATATAGAATAAACAGTGAAGATGGAAAACAAAAACAATGTCTGCAATCCATTTGCTACTTTCATACTGTTACGGATTTCAGAATCGGATCCGACGAATGCATACAAACATCTAGGTCCTCAGACAGTTATTTCCCTAAATGCATGTCCAGGATAGACCCATCCCCATGTCTGGTGGGATTCTAAATGTGATGCGTTGAGAAGGGTAAAGAATAGATCCCCTCTCTTTGGAAGCTCCTTTTTAGATCCTCGTGGAGGATCTCTCAGTCTTAACTCAGTTGTTGTTCTTGTGGACTTTTTTGTTCACAGCCTACAGTTTCATCGAAACTTCCTGAAACTTGGTCATTATATGTAAAAATACCCTGCGCAGACAGTAACCATCTCCGATTTTGAAAATTCCTCGAGAAAAAAAGTTATGACGTCAAAATATCTCCGCTAATGGAAATCGCCGAAAAAATTATCTCGAAACTAGGCAAGCTTTTTTGAATTCTATTTTGCGGGAATCGAACAGGGCATTAGCAGAGATGAATTACCGCACATATGATCATCACTATGACGTCATATCAATTTTATGACGTCATCATAAGAGGACGAGGATCTTAGCTCATTCGAGCTTGTTTCTCTTTACAACAGACACATTCATGAACGTGAGAAAGCGTTGTTTAGCCCAACGGAGGCTCGACACCCCCTCTTTCCATCGACGTTCGACAGCCACCTCTTTCCATCGACGTTCGACAGCCACCTCTTTCACCGACGCCGAGACCCGCTCTTTCCGCGTCGACGTTTAACACCCCATTCAGCAGCTCTCTGGACGCGAACTGGCTCTTTACCGTATCGGGCTGAACATTGGGGTGATAATGTTGTTGACGTTTTTGAGCGCTTCACTTTATCGCTCGTAATTCTGGCAAATGGCTGCTTTCCGTTCACCAAGCACCAAAACATGGCATCGTCGGCCAGGGATGATCGTGGGGGGACGGGTTGTCACGAGCAACGAGTGCAAATGGGCGGGGTGAAACTTGCTAGTCTGCTGAAGGCTCCGCCCAGACGGGCCGCCTATAAAGGGGAGAGAGGTCCGTTTTTTGTCAGTCAGTGGCGATAGCTGGTTGCGGTTTTGACAGCTTTGAGAGCGTTTCGTCAGTTCCAGTCAGACGGTGTTGCTCGTAGGTTCCAGTCAGACGGTTGCTCGTCGTTCCAGTCAGACGGTTTGCTCGTCGGTTCCAGTCAGACGGTGCTCTGTCGGTTCCAGTCAGACAGTTCTCTGCGGTTTCCAGTCAGACGGTTGCTTGTCAGTTCCAGTCAGATGGTCGTTCGTCAGTTCCAGTCAGACGGTTGCTCATTCGTTCCGTCCAGACG
>CM068953.1:1572908-1584325 GCA_035128595.1 Eptatretus atami
TCGTTTCGTAAGTTCCAGTCAGACGGTTGCTTGTCAGTTCCACACAGACGGTCGTTTCGTCAGTTCCAGTCAGACGGTTGCTCATCGGTTCCAGTCAGATGGTTGTTTCGTAAGTTCCAGTCAGACGGTTGCTTGTCAGTTCAAGTCAGATGGTTGTTTCGTAAGTTCCAGTCAGACAGTTGCTTGTCAGTTCCAGTCAGACGGTCGTTTCGTAAGTTCCAGTCAGACGGTTGCTCGTCGGTTCCAGGCAGACGGTCGTTGAACCGCCGAGCAACCGTCCTGACTGGAACTGTAAGAAACACCGTCTGACTGGAACTTACGAAACGACCGTCCTGACTGGAACTGACAAGCAACCGTCTGACTGGAAACTTACGAACGACCGTCTGACTGGACCTGACGAAGCAACCGTCTGACTGGAACTTACGAAACGACCGTCTGCTGGAACCGACGAGCACCGTATGAACTGGAACTTGACAAAAACTGAACGTCTGACGTGGAACTTACGAAACGACCGTCTGACTGGAACTTAAACGACCGTCTGACTGGAACTACGAACGTCCTCCTGGAAACTGAAACGTAACACCGTCTGACTGGAACTACGAAACGACCGTCTGCTTGGACCGACGAAGCACGCGTCTGACTGGAACTACGAACGCCATCTACGAACTGACAAGAACCGTCTGACTGGAACTGAACAACACGCTCTACTGGAACTGACGAAACAACCGTCTGACTGGAACTGACGAACAACCGTCTCACTGGAACTGACGAAACGACCGTCTGACTGGAACTGACAAGCAACCGTCTCACTGGAACTGACGAAACAACCGTCTGACTGGAACTGACAAGCAACCGTCTGACTGGAACTTACAAAACGACCGTCTGCCTGGAACCGATGAGCAACCGTCTGACTGGAACTTACGAAACGACCGTCTGCCTGGAACCGACGAGCAACCGTCTGACTGGAACTTACGAAACGACCATCTCACTGGAACTGACAAGTTCCAACCATCTGACTGGAACTGACAAGCAACCGTCTCACTGGAACTGACGAAACAACTGTCTGACTTGAACTGACAAGCAAACCGTCTGACTGGAACTACAAAAACGCCGTCTGCTGGAACCGACGAGCACCGTCTGACTGGAACTTACGAAACGACCGTCTGACTGGAACTGACAAGCAAGTGTCTGACTGGAACTTAACGAAACACCATCTGACTGAACTGACAAGCAACCGTCTGACTGGAACTACGAACAACCATCTGACTGGAATGGAAGCAACCGTCTGACTGAACTGACGAAACGACGTCTGTGTGAACTGACAAGCAACCGTCTGACTGGAACTTACGAAACGACCGTCTGACTGAACTGACAAGCAACCGTCTGACTGGAACTTACGAAACAACCATCTGACTGGAACCGATGAGCAACCGTCTGACTGGAACTGACGAACGACCGTCTGTGTGGAACCTGACAAGCACGTCTGACTGAACTTACGAAACGACCTGGTCTGACTGGAACCGATGAAGCAACCGTCTGACTGAACTGACGAAACGACGATCTGACTGGAACTGACAAGCAACCCGTCTGACTGGAACCCGAGCAAAACTGTCTGACTGGAACCGACGAGACAACCGTCTGACTGGAACCGACGAGCACCGTCTGACTGGAACGACGAGCAACCGTCTGACTGGAACCTACGAGCAACGCGTCTGACTGGAACTGACGAAACGCTCTCAAAGCTGTCAGAACCGCAACCAGCTATCGCCAACTGACTGACAAAAAACGGACCTCTCGTCCCTTTATAGGCGGCCCGTCTGGGCGGAGCCTTCAGCAGACTAGCAGATTCCACCCCGCCCATTTGCACATCGTTGCTCGTGACAACCCGTCCCTCCCACGATCATCCCTGGCCGACGATGCCATGTTTTTGGTGCTTGGTGAACGGCATGAAGCAGCCATTTGCCAGAATTACCGAGCGATAAAGTGAAGCGCTCAAAAAACGTCAACAACAATTATCACCCAATGTTCAGCCCGATACGGTAAAGAGCCAGTTCGCGTCCAGAGAGCTGCTGAATGGGGTGTTAAACGTCGACGGAAAAAGGCGGGTCTCGGCGTCGGTGAAAGAGGTGGCTGTCGAACGTCGATGGAAAGAGGTGGCTGTCGAACGTCGATGGAAAGAGGGGGGTGTCGAGCCTCGTTGGGCTAAACAACGCTTTCTCACGTTCATGAATGTGTCTGTTGTAAAGAGAACAGCTCGAATGAGCTAAGATCCTCGTCCTCTTAATGATGACGTCAATAAAAAATTGATATGACGTCATAGTGATGTATCAATATGTGCGGTAATTCATCTCTGCTAATGCCCTGTTCGATTCCCGCAAAATAGAATTCAAAAAAGCTTGCCTAGTTTCGAGATAATTTTTTCGGCGATTTCCATTAGCGGAGATATTTTGACGTCATAACTTTTTTTCTCGGAGGAATTTTTCAAAATCGGAGATGGTTTACTGTCTGCGCAGGGTATTTTTACATATATATGCCAAGTTTCAGGAAGTTTCGATGAAAACTGTAGGCTGTGAACAAAAAAGTCCACAAGAACAACAACATGAGTAAGAACTGAGAGATCCTCCACGAGGATCTAAAAAGGAGCTTCCCATAAGAGAGGGGATCTATTCTTTACCCTTCTCAACGCATCACATTTAGAAATCCACCAGACATGGGGATGGGTCTATCCTGGACATGCATTTAGGGAAATAACTGTCTGAGGACCTAGATGTTTGTATGCATTCGTCGGATCCGATTCTGAAATCCGTAACAGTATGAAAGGTAGCAAATGGATTGCAGACATTGTTTTTGTTTCATCTTCACTGTTATTCTATATTATACGGAATCATTTTGATGAAATGATATGAATCATAATTAACGCTGCACCCACATACGTCTGCCTTCCCTTCCTCCACCCTCCTCACTCCTCCTCCCTCCTTGCTCCCCCATCCCTCTTGCTCCCCTCCATCCTCCCTCTTTTCTGCCTCCACTGCCTCACTCTCCCCTCTTTCTCTACCCCACCCTCTCTCTTTTCCCCTCTCCCCCCTATGTATTCCTGTTAGCGAATTGACAGGTGGTAATTGCTAGTACATAATAATACATCAACTAATATGCGAGTCATTCATCCTAGTCCAGTTTATGATCTTCATACAGCTGAGCTGTTTTTTTGGCTCAATGGAATGTCCTCATCTGGGTCAGAGTTGTCAAAGTTATCAAAGTGCAATCCACCAGCTCATCTGGAAATTTATCAGTTGTATAATCGGTGATCTTGGAAACTATGAGATGACTCTCAATAGACTTCCGCTTTGTTCTGGAAGTGCTGCGTCCTCAAACCAAATAGGTACAAGTGTGCATTGTCAGTTTTCCAACTGTGGGGAGTGGATCGAGTTGACTGCAATGTTGGGTTTAGGCAGTTTACGCATGCCATGCGTGAAAGATTCAGTGGAGATGAGGAAGTTTGAGTGGACTTTTTGCTGCAGGAAGATGCTTCAATGGTGTCAAAAGTTCTCTTTTCCCTATCCCAGGGAAGAACATGGCATATACCGACTCTCACCTGGTGCTTTTCCATCTTGGGCGGTTGTATACCATGTGAAAGAACAGTCATCACCTCAACAATGTTGCGGTTCTGTGAAGCCGGCACTCACCCAAGGCAATGGCACCCACATGTAGCGTCCCGAGACAGTCCCGAGCCCAACATGGTAGCGTTCCCGAGACAGTCCCGAGACCCAACATGTAGCGTCCCGAGACAGTCCCAGAGACCCAATGCAGTGTCCCAAGACAGTCCCGAGACCCAGATGCGTCCGAAGACCACACTGTAGCGTCCCGAGACACGCCCCGAGACCCAACATGCAGCGTCCCGAGACAGTAATTACCCTCGCCGAAGGAAGAGACATTGCATTTGGGTCCAATTGTCTGTTTGTTTGTTGTCCTGTCGGTTGTTTGTCCGAACAGAACTTTCATATTTTTCTCCACAACCGCTTGTCGGATTGAGACAAAATTTCACAAATTGATGCGACTAACTCATGTAGAATGTTTTAATGATAATTATGATGTCATAGGTCACGTGGTGTGGCACCATATTGGAAAAAACAAAAAAATTTTTGCACCTCTGTATTCTCGAAAACCGCACCAAAGAAAAATTTGAAATTGGCACACAGCAAGTACTCCCATGTGGAATGAGTGTGATTTTTATTGACGTCATAGGTGCCTCGTTATGACGTCACATATTGCATATGTAGACTCCACATCTGATCAGTATGAAAATTTTTGAGGGTCATCTAGGGATAAAATGGTCCACAGAAAAAAATATTCATGATGTCATTGGTCACGTGATTTGGCAGTCATTTTTTAATTTTTTTTTAACCTTCAAAAATCTTCTTCTCTAAGTGGCTGACCAAAATCGAGGCGAAACTTTACACGTATGCCCACTTGTCCATGAAGAACAAAAGGTCACACACATATGATATCATAGGTCATATAGTTTGGCAACCACATTGGATTGACCCTAAAATCTATTTTTAAAAAAAATACACCACTCAAAAGAAGTCCTGGCGAGGCTCTGCAATCTCTTGATTGCTCTTTTTCTTGTTTCATTAGTTTTCATTCAGTTAGCCCTTCCATTATGTCAATGGGATATGGTCAAGATGATTGCAAGGGCTTTTAGTTCGGTCTTTAAGTCCATTTGCTATTCTTTCATCTATTTTTATTTTACTTTTATTTCACACACGACCTCTCCTTCCACAATGCACGCCACAGACCAGACCAGACGCCACAGCGACAGCCTCATTAGCATATGCACGCCATTTCCCCATTCAAACCTCGCACCATTCCCCAATGGATGTTTCACCTCGATCCTCACCGTACTTGCCACGACACTAAACAACTTCGTACAAATCACAACAATGCCTCCTAAAAATCCCCACAGTAACCTACACTTGACCTCCTCACAACAACCAATACAACCACTTCAAGCCTCCTCACCACAACCACTTCAACCACTCCGACTCAAAGCACCATTGAAAACCACTCCTGCAAACACAATATGAAAGTAAACATGGGGATAATTTTATTTTCCTGTGTAATATTAGGGGGTGGGGGGTGGTATTGTCCTATTTAGGTATTGTGATAGGAGTGGAGATAAGAGTATTCAGAGCACTGCGGGTAGCTTTGATAGTTTACTCCCCCAGGGAGCTCAGATGGCAGAGGGCTCAGGCCAGATCATATTTCAGGAAATGAGCGACGAGGAAACTGCCTCGTCTGCCTCAGCCTGGCTACGCCACAGCCTAACAGGGCATTTTAATCCAATTTTTGGCTCTCCTTCACTCAGGCTCTGTGAAAATAGCTGCAAAAGAGCTGAGTGAGTAGTCGCTGAGTCATTGCCGAGAAATTTCCGAGTGATTGCAGAGCAGTCACCGAGTCATTGCCAAGGAGTTGCCAGGTCATCTCCGAGTCATTGCAAAGTCATCGGCGCTCTGCTTGAGCTTCATTCTGCAGCTAACTTCATTCTGCTCAGTCTCCGTTAGCATTTACATTTACAGACTTTCTCACACACCACGTTAAGCTATTATCTCAAACATTCTGTACTCCTCTATCTTGTCTCATCTGCTGTGGATGCACAAATACTAAAAAAGAGGAACTACAGACATGTACTCCTTCACTATTCCTCTCTGCATTACAATTTGCATCTCATTTACACCCCTCACCCACTCACGCGCCAATAGACACCCCCAGTTTTCTTCCCTCCTCTCCCTCTCCTAAGCGACTGGGAAGCATGGGCTTCATCAGCTGCTCCAGGTATTGAAAGAGGTCGCAAACACCTCAACTGCTCTTATCTCTCTTGCTCTCTATCCCTCCGGTGTGTGTCTGATGGCGCCTGTATTTTTTTGCATCGGTTTAAATTGCAGAAGTTTAATATCAGTTTAGCTCTGCCCTGTGTCTTCTCTTTTGTAAATAATTGCATTTCTCTTGCTGCACCACATCAATCCTTGCTTTCCCCTGCTGTCCACATTGCTTAATAAACCTTTTATTTTTGTACCACATGACCTTTCCATGCCTTGCTTATGAATAAGTTGCCCTCATTATAAATGTTACCCAGCTTGTTCTGTCTTTTCTTTCATTGGTCCAGCATAGTCCATACATTCGTTTAGCCGGGAAGTTATACCCCATCAATTGGCTCTTATTAGCCGGTGCATACTTGGTGGCTCCACTCAGCTACACCTGATATGGTAAGTTCCATGCAAGTATGCATTGAGGGCATGTGACCCCCCCCCGGTGAGGCCGTCCACAGGTAAGGTATCACGCAGAGTAGTGTACCTGCAGGGTTGGCAGTACCGATCTGTGTTTGTGGTTGCCTAGCAACCTGCTGATGCGCAGAGTTAATCTTGTACCCGTGCCTCAGGACGGGTGTTCAGGAGGGACCCGAGTGCTTCCCTTGTGGTGATCTTCGAATCCCGGATCCATAACAAATTGATGTCAGAAAGTGGGATACGGCAACCCCCTGATAATAAAAGCAACAAATTGACCTCAGGAGTAAGATTTGGTGTTTGGGGGCGACTAGCACACCCCCAAAATTATAAAGAGCAGCTTAGGATAAAAAAAATTAGGGAATTTTTGTGGGGAAATCTCACATGTTTCCTAGACAGATAGGAGGATTCCTAGACAGATTCCTAGACAGAACAGAAATGTTCCTAGACAGATAGGAGGAAGGAAATCATTGGGGGAATATTCAGTAGCGGCCACAGCAGAGACATCGGAAATGCTCGGGGGCCCCCACCGCCAAATTCATCTCCCAGAGAAATGTGGCGCTCCCTCTGGAGTCCACACCCCAGAGTAGCAGATCGTCCTCACCAGCGCATCAGAAATGGACCAATTGGCAGCGATGATGAGCCAAATGATGGCTGAAATAAAGGTGGGGCAAAAGTGATGGGTGAGAAAATGGATGTTGGGTCGCAAAGGCTGGAGGCAGGGCTGGCAAGCGATATGGAAATGAGGTCAAGGCCGATGTAAGGGCATTTAGTGAAGGAATAAGGAGGATGGGCATTGAGGTAATGGCTGAATATGGAGGTGATGGGCCTGGAGATGACGAAAAAGGATCGAGGCGGTGTGGAGGAGAAATGAATAAGGTAAGGAAAAGAGTGGATGGTGTTTGGAGTGCAATAGAGATGGGTAAGGAAGAAGGACAAATAAAAATGACAGAAATTAAAGAGGAAGGAGACAGACTCAGATGAGGAGTGACGGAAAGAAGGACAAGAATTAATTCAAAATTCAATTGGGCACAACATGAATGCGGTAACAGAATTGAAACAGCCAAGAAGGAAACAAAGGGGGAATTAATGCAGTAAAAAAGATTGTAAGACGAGAAAATATGAAACAAGTGAAAAAGACCTAAAATGTCATAGCCCCCGTTGTTTCAGTAATTTTGCTGTACAGAGTTAAAAGGGCTAGCCATTTTTATGTACAACTAAAGTGGCCACCAGTCTACCAGTCGGCCATCTTTGATCAGATTGCATAATAAAGTGAGGTGCACGTGTATGCCATCATGTTGTGAGTACGCACACAAAGTTTTAACAAAATCGGACCATGCATGTCTGACAAATGGTTGGGGACACATTGAAGAATAAACTGGCCGCCAATCGCCATCTTGGATATGATTGCAAAACCAATGACGTGCATATGTAAGCCATCATTCCTTATCTGTGTGCCAGTTTGAACAACTCCCGTAAATCATGTCTGAAGAGATGGTTTGAGGACGTGTTCAACGTCGGGTTTTTACCCTGTGTTCGTGAAGTGAAAAGCAGGGTTAAGTGATTGTGGGCGTACGTGTACTTACGTATGGTGTATGTCATGTCTGCATTTTGTTCAGAGCAGACATCGAAAACCGTTTCAGCGGAGGAAACTGAAACCTTACACATGTTACATGATCATGTGATATAGCGCGGTCACTCTTTTGAGATCCACATTGGTCCCAATTTCTGAAAACCCTCCATTTTCATCTGATTGCCTTTTGAAGGGGTCTACGGAGGGAGTTTAAGGGGGGGAATTCCCCCCCCCCCCCAGAGAGGTATTCGCTCTCTTCTCAGAAATGACAACACAATTCTGATGAAACTTCACCACAACCTTCAACACCCATGATGTATCAAAGTTTGTTCATGACATTGGAAAAAATCGGGCTCTGATGAGGTTTATGGGGGTTGCCCCCAAAAATATTTTGCTTTTTGTGTACGAAACTACACACACACTTTCGATGAAACTTGACCACAACATTCATCACCCATGATTGTCCAAAGTGTGTTTCATGCCATTTTTTTAAAATTTGGGTTTAAGTGGGTGTACAGGGGGTTTGCCCCAAAATATGTATTTGCTTTCTCTCCAACAACTACACACACAATTTAGGTGTAATTTGTCCACAACCTTCAACACCCATGATGTACCAAAGTTTGTTCACACCATTCAAAATAAAATAAATTTAGGTCTTAAGAGGTCTACCAGGAGGGTTGCCCCCCAAAATATGTATTTGCTTTCTTCTCCAAAACTACACACACATTTCAATGAACTTGACCACAAACCTTCAACACCCATGATGGTACCAAAGTTTGTTCATGCTATTTTTTTTAAAAAATCGGGTCAAAGGGGATTTACTTGGGGGGAGGGGGGTGTTGGGTGATTGTCCCCCAAAAAATAGGTATTTGCAATAACATTGATTCATTGGTACATTTTCTGATTCCGTCCCACATTGACTTCCTCCTCCCAAACTTTACTCTACCAAGGTGAGCGTCAGGTGTATTGCCCCTGTTTTTAATTTGTTTGCCTGCTAGACAGGCAGACAGAGTAGAAAATATTATCTCACTCCTCTGCGCATGTGCAATCGGGACGGATTCAGAACCAAAGTACGGGTAACAACCACAGATTCGTTTTTCCGATTCGAGTAGAAAATGTAACATCCAATTTAAATTAAGTTGTTCTTGATCATAAACTGACATTTGTGGACAGACAGACAGACGACAGACAAAGTTAACCAAATTAATTAACCTCGCTCTGCTTCGTGTTTGTGGGGTGTGGTAATATAGCAAATCATTGTTGCCTCGTAGTACATAAACACGTCTTATTGTTGTGCAAAGTCTTTGCTGATGTACGTTTAAAAAACCTTAAAATGTGAAACTTTGGTGAACGGCAGCATTTCCACATTTCACAAAAAAACAGGTGAATGATCTTCATTTTCCTCCATGAGTCTTTCCTCACACCATTTCAGGGTTCACCTCTTTGTCACCTATTCACTCTTATGCACTTTTGCAGAAAACAGCTGAATAAGATGGTGCACACTTGGAACACCGTCCTCAATTCTGAATCAATTTCGTCCTTTGATTGCCTCAACCTATGATAAGTAAAGAATAGATAGTTGAGGACATGATCAGTTCGAATGATGGAAATGGAAAAGAAGAAAAGGAAGCCTTTTATAAGTCGACGCAAATTTCTTAATGGAATGATCCAAGATATGCAGAAGGTGAACTCTTCACACTTTATCACACCCCACATGATGTTTTACTCTGATGTACTGCACCAAATCATGCCAGTTTTTCATTGCTGGAGAATGTCATCAGAGGGAATTGCGAATGTTAAAAAGGTCATATCCCAAACAAGCCATTCATTTTTTAAAGGTTATTTGTCCGTTGGTGCTGTCGGATCAGCTGGACAAACAGGTGTCTGGAAGGCAGAGCCCAACCTTTTCCAGTTACTTTCAGGAGCTGGCAGCTGACCAAATAAACTGCGTCTGTGGAAATGTTTGCCAATGCTGTAATTACATACCGGGCTGCACCAGGGATCTAATGATGAAACCCAGAGTGCCCGAGCTACACGGCATAAAGAAAAGGAGTCAGAAACATAAGATATTTGGATTGGCACTAATGGACAGAGCTGGAGCTCGCAAAGCTCAACAGATGTGCAGTTTTCACAGTAGGCTTCAATATATGGTAACTTGAAAGCCCCAGGGGAAGAGTGAGAGTGGATAAAAAGTTCAACCTGTTGAATCAATCCAGAAACCTCTCTCTGTCCATTACCAATGATTCATTTTATCAGACTACAAGGCTTAACTGATCAGTGTTCAGTCCTTTGTTTGTGAGTCTGCAATTTTTGTTGTTTATAATCAATCTACAGCAAGCATTGTCCTCTTCGCATCCCCCCTCTCATGCAGAAATTCTCCTTCACCAAGATCAATCAGGATTTCGAGCCACATTGACAAGCCTGTTGGGTATTTTCTCTCGTGTCCAGTGAGCTGGAGCAGAGATCCAACAGACGGTCTCCAGGGAATTATGCACCAGGGCCCCGATGGTGAAACAAATCTTCTCATTATGATACAATCACAAAATGAGACAACAGGTATCAAATGAGCTCTTGCAAATGCGATCATTCATTTACTTTACGTAAGTTCAATCTCACGACCCAGACGTGCACAGAAGAAAGAACAGAGCCAAAGGAAGTACAAAAATCAAATAATTAATTTAACTGCACAAGCATTTAACCAAAGCGATTCCATATAATAACATTCAATTATTCATCAAACACTTGGATGTTAGTTTGCAAAACTAGAATGCCACTCGTGCGACACATGCAGTTAGTGGGCACAAAAAATGGAAACCCAATGTAAAGTCACTTAATACGGCATTTGGCCTCTGCGTGCGGTCAATACGGCCTGTATGCACCAATGGCAATGAGTCCACTAATGTCTAATTCTGCAGGAAGGATCGGCACCATTCTTCCACGAGAAGTCAATCATCTCACACCTGTTTGATGGAGGTGGAAACCGCTGTCTCGGGCGTCGTTCCATAAATATCCCCATAAATGCTCGATTGGGTTCAGATCTGGTGACTGAGAAGGCCTGACGTATGGATAACATCAGTGTCCATGCTCATACAAACCACTGAGCAGACCACACAGTGCTCTGTGGATGGGGCATTGGGGGAGCGGGTCTCCTCTTGTAGCTATGCTAGACATAATTATAGGGAACCACACTGTGCATGCTGGGATGTAAATTTGCTTCATTCATACATGGGCCAACCAAGTATGGAAGCATTGCTTGGTATCCCTCATTTACCCAGGTGTTTCCATATTTGTCCACGACCTGTACCTCCGCCACGCTGAACAATTTATGTTTTGTATCCCACTCAGAGGCGGATTGAGAATTTTTGAAAAGGGTGGGGGAAGGGAGGGTCCAGAAATCAAGGGGATGGGTACAACTCTCCAGAATGCTGTGAATGCAAAGCCACAAAGCATGTGGTCAGGAGTCGCAATAAGTACTCTGAAAGCTTTTGGATTTTAGATCTCTCAGGTGCACTGAGCATCTCCTGACCACATGGGCTTACCGTTGGGAGGGGGGAAAAAACATC
>CM068953.1:1599493-1616037 GCA_035128595.1 Eptatretus atami
CCAAGCCTCCGAGTAGCCGGATTACAGGCGCACGCCACTACGCCCGGTATCTCTATCCATATCTATATCTCTCTCCATCTCCATATCTCTATCCATCTCTATATCTGTATCCATCTCTATATCTCTATCCACTATATCTCTATCCATCTCCATATCTCTATCCATCTCTATATCTCTATCCACCTCTATATCTCTATCCATCTCCATATCTCTATCCATCTCCATATCTCGATCCATCTCTATATCTCTATCCATCTCTATATCTGTATCCATCTCAATATCTGTATCCATCTCAATATCTGTATCCATCTCCATCTCTGTATCCATCTCCATATCTCTATCCATCTCTATATCTCTATCCATCTCTATATCTCTATCCATCTCTATATCTCTATCCATCTCTATCTCCATCTCTCTATATCTCTATATCTCTATCCATCTCGATATCTATCCATCTCTGTATCGCAGAGATCTCTATCCATCTATCTCTATATCTCTATCCATCTCGATATCTATCCATCTCTGTATTGCAGAGATCTCTATCCATCTATCTCTAACCATCTCTATCCATCTCTGTATTGCAGAGATCTCGATCCATATTATCTCTCTCTCTCTCTCTCTCTCTCTCTCTCTCCTCTCTCTCTCTCTCTCTTCCTCTTCTCCTTGATCTCTTACTGCATCAGCCACACCGCAAAAAAAAAAAACTTTTAGCTTCGCAAAACCACACTTGGTGGTTTGCCATTGTCTTTCCTGCGGTAGTTTGGGGAAGAATTTGTCATTTGTTCAGGATAACTGGCTTACTCTTCATGAAAGACACCACGGGATCGTTAATGTCCAGCAGATAGTGCTGGCACTCGGGACACCCAGCTTAAAGTCCATCCAGGGACGTTGCTGCAAGTTGTGATTAATTGAACGTCCTGCGTCAGAAATCGAACCTCGGCTCGGCTAACCAGTCCATGAGAGGTCAGTGCGGTGCTCTTTACACCATCATGTCAGATTTGTTGATATCATCGATCCGGCCTCCCGGAGTAACGTGACCTTTTCATATGGAGGGAGACCCATTCACTTAGACCGGGCAGTGAAAACGCAGCCGTCTCCCTCCCGTTGTGCCTTCATGGTCTTCCATTGATCGCGATCCGCGACGAGAGACCAATTGAACAGAAAACCGATCGGGTATTGGAGTGGGGGTCGGCTCCGAGCACCTGGACATCCTTGGATAGAATGACCCAGGATCAGGCTTTGATGTCCACTACATTGCGTTCAGGGTGTGTTAGTTTTACAGGCCAATTATTGTCATATTAACATCGAATTATCACTTTTATTTATTAAATGTACAGTCCTGTGTTAATTAGAGCGATCAGTAAATTAATTCGTACTCAAATGTTAAAACTTCATGTTGATCAGGTTTTTAAACTATCCTATTCACTTATCATACACAAATACCTTTAACCCCCCTCAACACCTGATATACCATGGAGGGAGGGACGGCTGTGTTATACCATAGAGGGACGACGTACCGATCCGTGAGAACAATGCAGCGCTTCCAGCAGTGAACCCGACTCCACCCACCCGGCCCTTTATCACCCCGCCCCGTTCGTCTTTGTCACACCCTCTCCTCCCCGGTCACCCGATCAAAATGAACGACCCACGCGCCTCCATCATCTGCCCTCCTACGACCCCTCTCATTCTCATTTCTTCCTTTATTCTCTCCCTAGGAAGGCGAACACGACCGACAGCCAAGCAGACTTCTCCGCTGATTATCAGAGGATCATTTTGGTTACTCAGCATTGCCACCTCGTCCAACCTCCACCATCCCCCCCGGCTCTCAAGGCGACTTTGCAGCAACATTTCTTACACCTTCAATCGGTAAGACCCTCCAACGCGAATCCTCCATGGCTTGGTCTGTTATGATCTGCGGCTTAACAGCCACTTAACTCCGATCGTCCTTCGGTATCATCAACAATCATCATCATCATTATTAGACTGCAGGCTCGTTTAGCCCTTTCCACCCCAGTTTCCTCTGCCAATGGGATCGAGCATAGAAATAATCCACACACATCCACGCGCACCTCGGTGGGCACTCCACGTGCGTGACAAGGTGCGTTCGGTGTGCATCACTCTCTCCGCACACGTCCATGGGCACTCCGGTGTACACTCCACGTGCGTGACAAGGTGCGTTCGGTGCACATCACTCTATCCACACACATCGTTCACCTTCAGTGGCAGAGGTAACTATCATGCTATACAGTACTATATCGTTTTTGGCCCTATCTCTCAATGGTGAAGGATCACTTAAAAAATTCGAGTAGTCGGATCCGGGTCCGGATCTTCACCAAAATCTAATCAGTTCATCCTTGTCACACACCAAACCTGTCCACAACTTTTTGAGATATCTTGCACACGAACAGACAAACAGACAGAAAGACGTGAAAACATAACCTCCTTCACCTTCAGTGGCAGAGGTAATAAACAAGGAGAAATTTGTAATTTTTTCAACAACCCTAAAGATGCAAAATCTTGATGAAATAAAGGATGTTAATATATCAGGTGAAATGACATTTCGTTCAGTCGTAGCTAAGGACCATTTTATTATTACCTTGAAGATAAAAAATGGAGTAGTTGAATCCGTTCATGAAAATAAGTATATGGATATAGATGATAATCTTTTTTCTTCTAATTACATACGAGTTATTATTCAAGTGACGATTTTGAAGATTATGATAGTGATGATGGTATCTCTTGTAACAGAAGACAGTTATGATCCCGAGAGTTTGTGTTCAAATGATAGTTATGAAAGTAGTTTTGTGGATGATTGTGAAAGCACCAATGAAAGTACCAAAGATCACAATGAAGATTAATTTTATTTTCAGTAAAGTTTTACGATATATGAATAGTGTACTTCATCTTGAGCCTCTTGAATTTCCCGATACGCCAGATAACAAATTTGAGAATTATCCTGCATGTGACAGAGTAGGATTAAACACAGAGTCAAAAGCCTATAAACAATGAATATTCTGTGATGATCTAATTAATGAAAATAAAAAAGTATAAAAAGGAACTTAACTGTTTCAAAATTACACAAAAAATGAATTACTTTAAAAGATTAACAAGAGAAATGAATGTTAAGTATGAGGGTGATAATACACCTTTTCTTACAAGAGAAGAGACTCAACAAAGGACGGTAGTGTTTCATGGATTGATGATGTATATTATTCATGATTGTCATTTTCAGGGAAATATCAACACAAGATATTGTATAAATAAAATAATGGATTATCTTAAAATTAAATCTGAACTCATGATAAAACATAGAGTTTCTAAAAAAACCGATATAAATTTATATCATTTATTTTGTAAACACATAAATGAATGATTTTTTTACCCATTTGGGAAAATAATATAAAATTTAACAACCATAAAATCTTCCAAATTAATTAAGATGTCTAATAGTTGGTTCAAGTGGATGTGGAAAAACCTACTGACTTTTAAAGATGCTCCTTACTCCCAACTTTTTAGATTTTGATAATTTAATAATTTTCACAAAGCCAAGTTTTCAACCTGAGTCTCAACTACTCTCACAAGGTTTTAATGCAGATCTTCAAAAAGAAGACATAATCAGTTTATTTAAACTTCAAAACAAGCTAAATGATTACAACATCGAAGATATAATACAATTATTTTTTGAAACACAGAAATGTAAAAATAAATCAAAACCTGTAACTTGTATTCTTGGTGATAATATGGATGATATACCTTCACCCCAAGATTTGGATGAATCAAAAAAGAATCTCGTTATCTTTGATGATTGTGTTAATGAGAGAAACCAAACGGTTATGGATAGTTTTTACACAAGAGGAGGCTTCTTCTTGTAATTGTATTTGTTTGAATCAATTTACTTTCAACTCCCTCGGCGCTCGATAAGAAATAATGCGAATACTTTTATTTTATTCAAGTTAAATTCAACAGATATGAACAATTTTGGAGAGACAATGTTCTACATTATGTGGTAAAAAATAATTTGAGGAGATATGAAACACACGGCTGGAAAATATAAATACATTATTGTGAAACAAGATGAGATATTGAAGGATATATTTTTTATTTTAAAACAATAACATACATAAATGATAGTTGTTATTATCAATATTGTGGGTAATCTGCTTCTGGAAAAGCTTTCATAAATCTAGTTCTTGAATAGTGAAAATGAAAAGATTACATCTATCTTAATTCCAGCAATCTCGTCGTGTGTGTGTGTGTCTGTCTGTCTGTGTGTCTGCGACCGCTGTTTCTCGACAACCACTGGTCCGATCTAATTGAAACTTGCCAGGAATATTGCTGGGGACCTGTAGATGTGCCTTTTCAAGGTTTGATATTAATCGGACAAGCGGTTCCAAGTTACGGCCATTTATTTGCCAACAATGACAGGACACGGTGCTATGACATCACGATTGACGTCACAATTCTTCTTCTTTTTTTTCTTTTTTTTTGCACGTACGGCCACGCACGTATGGCACGCACGCTACGGGCAGCACTACGGCCGCACGTACTGACACGCACGTACGGGCACGCCACGTACGGGCCGCACGTACGGGCCCGCACCTACGGGCCTGCACGGTGTTTTTAAAAACAACACCCTGTGATACATATTGTATGTACAACAACAGAGTAATGCGAACAGGAGAAGTAGAAGTAAAGATTATTACTACATGTCAATCGGGAACATATGCAATTGAGGAACAAAGGTCAAATATTTGAGGAGGTCTCTCTTGGTAACAAAATAGTCACATTGTAGGAGTGAGTTAAATAAACTAAAATATGGTGGTCTTGGTTATTAGAAACTAATCCAGAAGGAATGAGACAAATTATTAAACATCTGAGTGGTATGGAGTTAAGATTTTATCATTCGGTTTTGATATTGATGAAGAACTCATCGAAACGTATGAAAAGCAGAGATACAAGTATTAGTGAAGAAGAAATTACAACTCGTATTAATTCTATAAAGAATTTGATGAAATATTTAAAGAAAATAATATATTTGAACACATCTACTTTAATGATGAAGAAAAGGAAAATTTCCGATGACCTTTACAATTCATTAAATAATATTTTCCAATAAATAAATGGATGTGAAAGACCGAGCAAGAAGATTTAAGGAACACGAAGAGTTGGTTTCAAGAAATTGTAAAACAACAGGAAGACATAAGGAAGACACAGACAGAAACTAATGGGTGAAGAAGCGTTTGAAAGAAAACAAGAGAAATTTTTTTAAACCACTTAAAAAACTTCCCAACAAAAAAATGATCAATGTTTCTTCTGTTCCTGCCGATAGAGCACACTCCTAAAAACTTCGAATGATAAAAGATTTTAGTCAAATGATGGATCAAGAACTAGAAGATGTGAGAATTAGAATATGATGTGAAGGATTATTTCAACAACTGGAAGAGATAAATCAACTCCCTGATTATGTTGTGAATGCTCTCCAAAACAATGAATATTCAACAGATTCAAAAACAATAGCAGGTCTCATTCCAACAGAACAAGCAGCAATATTCCATCTTGTTTAAGAAAAGGTATTGATATATAATGAGAATTGAGGTTCTTAGGTTCTGTCTGACACGTGTTAAATTAACCCACAGATTAATGTTTCTTCCAACCAAAGATGGATTTACATTTTAACCAAGAATCAAGTTTCAGATTATTTCAATGAACCATTAAAAATGGAAAATGAAGATGATAGATATATATTGATTTTTAAAACTCACTTGATTATGGGGTGTAGTATGTTGCTAGAAGATACCGGTGTAGTGGCGTGCGCCTGTAATCCGGCTACTCGGAGGCTTGGGTTGGAGGATCGCTTGAGGACGGGGACTCTGCGCTGGGC
The DNA here is from genome assembly GCA_035128595.1 of Eptatretus atami. Lineage (NCBI taxonomy): Eukaryota > Metazoa > Chordata > Myxini > Myxiniformes > Myxinidae > Eptatretus > Eptatretus atami. Next base: position 1,605,375 of record CM068953.1, read on the forward strand.
CACGCTATGAGAGGTGTAGGCAGCCCGGAATCATGGAGAAACCCAATCCTTATCCCTGTGTCGTAAGAGGCGACCAGGGTTGCGTCAGGAAGGGATCCGGCGTAAACCTATGCCAAATCAGTATGCGGATCATAACGGATGATCCGTTGTGTGACCCTAAAGGGAGCAGCGAAAGAAGAAAAGAAGTATGTTGCTGGGAGAAAAAAGAGGAATGAGAAGGAGAAACTTATTAAGGCTTTAAGTAGCTTGGTTCAGGTGTTAGTTTTCTTCCAAATGACCCATAACAATTACTTCATAGATTGTTATTGCTGTTAGGTAGTAAGAAGGATGGAAATAACAATTGTTTTCACGGAGCATCAGCCATTTTTGACCAGTTCATGAATATGAAAATAATTAATAAATATCAATACAAAGATATTTTATCCCACATTAAATAAGATGAGAAGCACAATCCTTAGTTTTTAATTTCATGAGTGATCACATGGCTTCATTCCCTTACCCACGACAACTTGACCCAAAAAAAGAATAGGAGGCATCGTTATTGTCTATGGAAACTTATAATACTCTTTTTAATATCACAGAGAAAAATGACAAGTTTAGTTATAATCCGGGAAGTGGATACAAAACTATAACAGTTTCACCCGGAGGAAATGAGATTTCTCAATTATCTTCCGAAATTGCTCGCCTTATGAAAGAACAAGGTGATGAACCAAAAAATATTGTTATGGATAATCAAAAACAAACTTCAAAATCAACTATTAAACTTAAATTTTTTTTAACAGTTTCTAATAAAGTCTAATAGAGTGGATACTTCCCTATTTATTGAAAGAGAGTGATGAAGTTGATACATATTGTTTGCTTTTGGAAGAAACAGAATTACAGATCAACACAGATAATGTAATGATTCGTCTCACATAAGTTTTTTTCAAAATAAATGAGTAGTAAAGTGCCAACTGGGGTATATGTTAATCAAATCAATCTTAATAAACAATCATCTTGTCTTAAAAATCAAAAGCCTTGGATGATTAAAGTTAATACAATTCAGAAAAAAGGAGCAGTAAGAATTGATGTTTTGCTCACAAGAGAACAGGTTAAAATCTTGAACGATACTGGCTCACTTAAAATTAAAATGTCAAAACCAATGTTGAAGAAATATTCAATAAGAGAGATGAGTGGAGGATTTCTCCCATTTCTAATTCCTTTATTTGCTGGTTTAAGTGTGAGATGTTGATGGGGTGGTATTTCAGCCAGTGGTAGGAAGGCTCAAATCCATCCATCTATTGGGACCATACTCTGTGCAGAGCGTTGTTGCTGCCAAAGCAGTCTCCTTGGCTATTGTGTACAATCCTGGATGGGTCGCCACTCTGACACACTCTGACACCACTCCGACAAGGCTCAAATACAGGCTCAAAAAGAGTTGGAAAGACATAACAAAGAGTTGGAGAAATAAATTAGTGGAAGTGGTGTAATTGTAGATTTTGCTGAAAAACTTGAAATCCTCTCTGATAAAGCGAGATTGTTAGTTGGAGATATGCTTTCTTCTGTCGCACAAGCAGACATAAAATTAACTAAAAGGGGTAATGGATTATATCTTTCTCTTAAATAAATGAGCATTGATGAGTGGTTTAAATAATTTGGAAGGAATACAACATCAAATTTAGAACTTGCCAAATATTGTAAAAAAATTAAAAATTGATAATGTGGTTATTTGTATGAGGGATTAATTAACAAACTTGTCTAAATATACAAAGAATATTATTATGAATTTAGAAGATCATAATGGAAATGGTTCTCATTGGGTTTGTATTTATAATAATCAGGGTAAATATTATTTTGACAGTTATGGTCTTCTACCACCTGTTGAAGTCATGAAATTCTTACAGAATGGTGTACGTATATCAAACATGTCAAGTCCAGTAATTAAATTCCAATTGTTATGGTCAATTATGTCTGGATGTGTTATTTCAAATCAATACAATAAAAAATTTTATGAAGTTATTTTTAATCTAATATAAATGACTTATGTTGGAAAAGATGGTTCTACCTTTGGTCTAACCCAAGAACTGGATATTGATTTATCAAATTATTATACAAAGGCACAGGCTGAATGACAGAAATATAGTAGAACAAAAATATTAATTTGAAAAATGCTTATAAATTAATAAATTATCCAAGTCTTACATATACAAATGATTTGGTGAGATTAAGTGATTTATCCCAATATATATCCTTAAATAAAAGGGCTGTGTTTTGCAAAGATATAAATAAAGGAATATAAGAGTAAAATCAATAACAGCTTTGCCATAGTTTATATAATGAAAACACAAAGAACAGGATTTTATATAGTAAGTAAGGGAATACAAACTGATTTAACAAAAGGAAGATGGGGAGGTATTACCTGTCATCATATTAATCTATCATATATTTCTGAGAGAAATGATAATTTTCTTGAAGCCTTCTTGCTGTCATTTATGTGTTTCCAAGCATACTTACAAGAAAAGGGTATTCGGAATTTTAATAAATATATTCAACAACATAAGAATGGGGGGTTTTCAATGAAGATTGGCTTCATGCTGATGTTGATAAACCAACAAGTTTGGATTTAACAAAAATGTTAAATAATGAAAAAGTTTTAAAGTTGATAAAATTTATAGCTCTTTTAGACATTCAGAAGAAATTTTTATTGGTTTCCTGTTGTAAAAATAATTATTTTTGACACAGGAATATCAAGAAATCCAGACGAACATATGTATGATGTTCTCTGGGGTGAAAGTGGCTGAAGGGTAGTATGGGATGACGAAGGAGTTGAAGAAAATGAGGCAAGGAAGAAGGAGGAGAGGGAGAAGAGAGAGGAGGAGGCAAGTGAGAAAAGAGAGAAGGAGGCAAGGGAGAAAAGAGAGAAGGAGGCAAGGGAGAAAAGAGGAGGCAAGGGAGAAAAGAGAGAAGAAGGCAAGGAAGAAAAGAGAGAAGGGGGGAAGGGAGAAAAGAGAGAGGGAGGAGAGAGAGAAAGAAGGAATGATTATAAAAATATGGAAACCAGTGAGATTAGAAAAAGATTGGAGGTATTACAGAAAATCAATCAATCTCAACACACCAAGGAGGAAAAGAAAGAATTAAAAAGTCTATTAAAAATATATGGGTCAAGAGTATTAACATCCATTTCAGGGAGAAGATTTAAACGAGAAAGTGGCGATAAAGAAGAGAAAGAAGGAAAAGATTATATTATTGATGATGTTGGTGTTATTGACTGTGGTTAAAGTTTTACATTTTTTTCTTAAATAAATGGAGGAGAGAGTGAAGGCATTTCTAAAGATTCTTTATGTTTTAAAAATTAAGATTCAAATGTATATGTTGTAAACTAAAAAGGTTTTCCCACTCTGTAGGATTTTTTCTCATAAATAAATGAGTTATTGTTTCGAATGTAAAAAGAAAACCAATACTAAAAATATCTTGTATGTTTAAAGTAAAAATAATAGGGTTATACAAAAAGGGATATGTTCGATGTGTCTCCAAAATTAGTAAATTCATATCCAAACAAAAACATGGGGGAGATATTCAAAAGTTTTTATCGGGGAGTAAATTTACAACAACTGGAATACCAGTGGAATTACATCCACCAGAGTATTCTTTCTATGGTCTGGGAACAAGCTTGGATAAAAGATTAGATGAGGCTAACAATCCTAAACCTTGGTCTAAACCTTGAAATATTAGAATATTAAGGATTAAACCCAAAATTAGAATATTAAAGATTAGATGAGGCTAACAATCCTAAACCTTGGTCGAAACCTCTAAATAGGGTTGATGAAGTGTGTATGAAGCACGATATTGATTATGGAAATAGCAGGGCGTTTAAAGAAAAACACAAAGCGGATGGAGAAATGTTGTACAATTTGTCTTTGATACAAAATCCAACCTTGAGAGAAAAGGTTGATAGGTTCATCGTGAAGAAGATGATAAGTGCTAAATTGAAACTTGGACTTGTTCGTCTTGAATCTTGAATCTTACTATAATTCACCGTCTGTCCATCTGTCTGTTCAGAGGTTCCACAAAAACGGCTGAACCGATCGCAACCATTTTTGGGGTGTGCAATCCTGGCACCCCTTAGAGTAAAATAGGCATAAATGTAATAACATGACCCCCTTGACGGCTCACGTAGGGAGCGGGTGCTTATAGTTATAGTAAGACTATTATTTATTTTTGTGAGAGAGTTTTCATCAGATTAGGTATGGAAAGGGTGTAAGAAAAAGTCATGAGGTGAATGGTGAATTTGGATCGGTAAACGCAGGGGGTGGAAACAGATCGCGTGGTACGGGAGAAGCACGTGCTATGGAGGTGTATAGTCAAAAGTGAATTTATTTATTTATTTTAATAAGGATTGCATAACATTCGGAAAAGGAAGGTTGAAGTAAAATCGTGGAGGTGTATGGTGAATTTGGAACTGTAAACGCAGAGTGAAGCTGATGGATCAATGAATTTACCAGGAAGAAGGGAGAGAGACATGTGGTACAGGACGTGTATAGATCGGAAAGGATACAAGGAAAATTATTATTTGATGGATTTTTGAAGAAAACAGTAAGATTCCGGAATGGAAGGTTGTAGGAAGAAATCATGAAGGTAATGGTGAGAGAGGGTAGCTCAAGTCGAAGAAAGATGGTGTGCGGCAGAAGGAGGAAGAAGAAGAAGAAGAAGAAAAGAAGAAGAAGGAAGAAGAAGAAGAAGAAGAAGAGAAGAAAGAGAAGAAGAGAGGAGTCGGGAACTCGTGGGTAATGGTAGTTTTTTTTTTTCATTCAAATTTAAGACAAGAAACAGAGTGTTTAGTTGGGAGGGGTGGGGACGTTGGGAGATGGGGAAAATAGGAATTGAACGTAATATGGAGAGAATACAACTAAAACGATCATACACCAAGACAGGAAGGACGGGTAGGCCTCAAGGAACCCGTTAAGACAAGATCGCAAAAGTTGGATTTAGAATCACCACTCACTACTCGAGGAACTTTTCTGCTGCCCTTAAAGAGCCTGAATGAAGGGAAATCACCTGGGCTGGATGGTCTACAGCGAGTTCTTCAAAAATTCTGGGACCTGATTGGACCTGAATTGTTCTGGTCTTCCAAGAGAGTCTGGAGAAGAATGAACTCCCACTAAGTTGCGAAAGAGCTGTACTTACTTTTGATTCCTAAAAAAGGAAATCCCTTGCTCATCTCACAGTGGAGGCCAGTGTCCCTGCTGTGTAGAGACTATAAATCCTCTCAAAAGCTTTGGCCTTACGGATTTCACCTCTACTAAAATATATTAATCATATGGACCAACCTACTGTTCCCGCGGGCGTAATATCCAGGATAGTATCTCTGTTATTCGAGATGTAATTGATATTTGTGAGATAAATCATGGAAGTTGTGGCCTGGTTTCTTGGACCAGGAGAAAGCATTTGACTGTGTTTTCACACATACTTTTTGAAGCTTTAAAATCTTTTGGTTTTGGCCCCCTCTTTCTATCACATATACAGTTATGTTATTCAAACATAATGGCCTTGTTAAAAATAAACAATGAACTTGTACCCCATTTGGGGTTGGGAGAGGGGTAAGGCAGGGCTGCCCTCTTCAGGAATATTGTATACTCTTTCTCTTGAACCCTTCTTAACACCCTTCGTAAATCCTTATCTGGTGTCACTATGGAACTAATCCCTTAAAAAGCATCGCCTATGCAGATGACATCTGTGTCTGCATAAATCATGCAGAAGACATTGTTAAGATGACGAGTACCTTGATCTCTTTAGTAAAGCATCATCAGCCAGAATAAATTGGGCTAAAACAGAAGCACTGTGGCTCCAACCCTCTACCTATCCCTTATCCACCCCCCCCCCCCTTTCCCTCTGCTCCTTGTCTCCCTGGCAATATTCTTGGAAAAGTGACGGGATCAAGTTCTTGGGAGTGTTTCTTGGTCCGGGCGATTTTGTGAGGCATAACTGGGAAGGTTTGTTGGCACGCATGGAACTAATTTTACTGAAATGGAAGAGTTTACTCTGCCAACTGTCCTACCAAGGCAGGGTATTAGTCATCACAGTCTGGTCACCTCAACGTTATGGTACAAGGTTCTTGCCCTAGCCACCTGTAGACATCGTGGACAACATACAGAAATGCATCACTCGTTTCTTCTGGTCTGGAAAGCACTGGCTGCGACCGGAAATCCTGAACTTACCAGTGGCTGGAGGTGGCCAAGGACTTGTGAATGTCAAGTGCCGCATCATGGCTTTCCGGCTGCGAACAGTATGGCGCTTCTTGTATGAACCCTGTTTGGTCTGGAACAACTCACCAGTTGCATCTTCCGACAAGCTGGAAAATTGAACTTTGCACAAGAGTTGTTCTTGATGGACTCAACCAAGATAGATTTACCTGGGTTACCTGCTTTTCACCGAAGCCTACTCAATGCTGGCAAGCTTTCGGCTGCCGTCGTGACCCCTCAACCTACACTGAACCCATGTTCTTCAACGAGCCACTGTTCACAACAGTTTTTGAAGGCAATGAAGGGGAAAATGCTTTCATTCAGCAGTTCACAAACACTGCAATAACGAAAGTGTGCCACTTGAAGAATGTCACAATGATAGGTGGCTAAGTGCCACTGCTCTTGCGTCAGAGTTGGCATTAGATCATGTCGCAAAGTGGACAGCATGCTAAAATCGGTACTACACACTACTGTGCCTCACAAAAAGTCTGGAAAAACCCCTCCCATACCACCTCTGACTTTTCCCCACCTTTCCCAAACCTTTATCTATCTGGCTCTACTAGTCTAGAACCGATTGGTTTTGGCCGATCTCGATCCTTTTCTGGGAATAATCGAAAAACCTGAACATACAATGCCAAAAAGTCCTTTTCCCTCTTTGTCCTCCCCCGTATCCTGTAGATGGGTCACAGTCTTACCAAAACCCTCCCCTTTATCCTATTTGGAATTGGTACTATAGACAGCCTGTACCAAAACGGGTTGGAGATCTCCAATGGAGAATCGCACATTGGTATTGCCAACAAATTCTTTAATTCACCAGTTTTCACAAACATAAAGTGAGCAATGTCCCTTCTGTGGACAAACCGAAACACTACCCCATGCGCTATATAGCCTGTAACCGTTTAACCCCTTTATTTGTTTTCCTGAAGATGCTTTGGCATGTCTCTCGAGTCATTTTGATTTTCCAACCTTTATTTTTGGTCCGAGTTGCCCTCCAACTCCCCAACAGCAATCCTAATTCATGTTTTCCTTTCCCAAGCTGACTTGCTATATACCAAGACAGAAAATCAAAAGTGTGCAATGATTTGTATACAACAGATAGCTTAGAAGTGTTTAAAGCCCTTTGTGTTTCAAGAATCAAACTGGAGTTCTGGTGTTGCTCTCAGGTACAGGTATTTGAGACCCAATGGTGTATAAAACAATGCCTTCTGTAAAGTATCTGAGAGTTAGTTAAAATTCACTCATTAGTTAGTAACTGTATACCCTCTGTCTAAACTTTCTTGTTGTTTGTTTATGAAAATTGTGTGCAACTGTGTGAGCCTCTGCATGTGAGGCAATCGATTTTTGTAATAAAAGGACATAAAAGTCATCCATAATATCTATCTCTCTCTCTTCTCTCTCTCTCTCTCTCTCTCTCTCTCTCTCTCTCTCTCTCTCTCTCTCTCTCTCTCTCTCTCTCTCTCTCCCTTCTCCCCACTCTCTCCCTCTCTCTTTTCCTTCTCTAATTTGCTGGTCTACCTTTCTATGATGTCTTATACATGCAAAGGTAAATTGTTGTACACACACATACACAGTGATACACACACACCTAACAGCTCTACACGTTTTCGGTAATATCAGACATGTCAGTCTGACTATATTCCAGCTTTATGATCATCATATATCTCTGACCCGTGCTGCCATCGCACCGGGTTCAGATTGCAATCGGACTTAGACTCATCATTTATACATGTTCATGCCTACCACTGCCAGTGGCAGTGGCCAGTGCCACTCACTCACTACTCGGCCTCCGGTCAATTTGAATTAGATTCTAGACTAATTAAAGTTGTGTTTTCTTCAATAAATAGACCCCTAGATCAATTATATTCCTGAAAAAATTAAGACTACACATACACATAGCAATAATATTGTATTTACTTGGTACTGTATTATGATTTTTTTATTCAATTTGACTTCGTAGACAAAATTAAAACTGCGAGAAGCAACAACAGTAAAAAAAAAAGGCACATCAAAGTATGTGTACGGGACTACTATACTATGACTAACCTGACACAGAAATGACGAGGAGGTCGGTTACTCGGTTCCCATCTGACTCTCCGGACTCTATTCACCCACAGTTTCCTTCTTTCAGGATTTCTCGGGAATCTGCACATGTGAAATCCCTTCTCTGACCGATTACTGCACCCAAAGGCACAGCAACCCATCTTTCAAGAAATTAGCAAATGTAGACAACACAAAAATAGTGATCTTCGATGTAAACAAACGCAAAGTGCAAAACGTGCCGAGAAAGCCGGAAACAACATGGCGTCCACAGACCACGTGACCACTTTTTTCCGGACTAGTCATGTCGTAACTCTTCTATGTAGGGACTCTACTCAAACCCATTCAGGCACAGCCAAGTGAGCCTTATAAAAATAAAAAAATAAAAAAAAATCCAGATGCAAAAATAATTAATCATTCTGGTTGCGAGACCAAGCGTCCGATCAAGTTGAAATTTAAAACGTATTCCCCATCACTACTAGATCAAAATTGTGAAGTTTCACGTTGATTGATTAAGCGGTTCCAGAGAAAATATTTAATATTTTCTTCAATCCAATATGGCTGCCAAACCATGTGACCTATCAATTATTCCTTAAAATTGTACACCATTGTGTACACTTAAAATTGTGTGAAGTTTCCCCTTGATCTGTCCAGCTGTTCTGGAGAAGAAGATTTTTATAGGTTTTAGGGTAAATCCAATATGGCCACCAATCCATGTGATCTATGACATCATATGTGTGAATCTTTTGTTCCTCATAGATAAGCGGTCATACGTGTAAAGTTTCATCTTGATCTGTTCAGCCACTTCAGAGAAGATTTTTGAAGGTGTTTTTTTTATTTTTTAAACAATATGGCTGCCGAATCACATGACCGATAACGTCATCAATTTTCTTTCTGTGGACCATTTTATGCCGAGATGACCCTCAGAAATTTCATACTGATCAGATTTAACATGCTACATATGTATTTATGACATCGTAATGAGGGCACCTATGACATCATAAAAAATCACACTCATTATTATTCATGAGGAGTACATACCCATGTGCCAAGTTTCAATTTTTTCTTTGGTGTGGTTTCAGAGATAGAGGTCCAAAGTTTTCCCATTTTTTCCAACATGGCTGCCACACCACATGACCTATGGCATCATCGTTGTCAAGAAAACAATCTACATGAGTAGTCAGTCGCTCCTATGGTGAAAATTTTGTCTCAGTCTGTCAAGCGGTTGCAGAGAAAAACACTAAAGTTCTGTGCGGACAAACAAACTGACCCAAATGCAATCCCCTCTCCTTCAGTGAGGGTAATAAACTGGCCAAGATTTGTGATGTGGAAGAAACTTTAATTTTCACTCAGGTTCAGCGTAACAAAAGATCATCTGTAATACATGATCACGGAGAGAAATGCACAGAAAAAAATCAATGAACTTCTCTAACTAAGTTCCCTAGCCTGGGTTATTTTATACCCAAGCAAGGACAAGTGGGGGAACAGAGGGTGAGATAAGAAATAGCTGTGGTCAGCCTTTGTTTAGGAAAAGCAGCCTGCTCAAGGCTTCAAGTCAGATAAGTCTGGGGTGAAATCCAAATCTGACCAATGGAGAAGGAAAGGGTGGAAAAAAAGTCGAAACTGTGATAAAGTACCAGGCAGATAAGGTCTGGAGTCAAATTGAGTGCAGCCAATAAGAAGAGAGCACAAACAATTACTCAAGGTCCCAAGAGGATAAAACAGGCTTTCAGCAGTACTGAAGTTCAAAGTACTGCACAGTACAGACGAAAGGATTGACCGGTAACCCTTGTACGTTCCCAGTGCTGATAAGAGTAAACAAAGCATTCCCCACATTCTTACTCGTCACAATGATGAGAGCAGGTTTCTACAATGCCCTCTTACACACAGAGCCATGTTCTTATACTTTTTAAGTTGTGAGTTGAATCAGAATATGTAAAAGTTATATTAATCATGAAGTAATTGGTGTATCTAAGTTTCCACTGGAACTCATGTGACGTTTCCAGGTAATTACATAGTTTTAGTCAATATAATTAATACATAGCAAATCATTATCACTTTCAGCCAATATATGCTTCATAGAATGCAAATGTACCAATAAAAATGAATAGTTATGTTTCTAACGGAATCCTCTCAATTATAGCATATTACATAGGTTGAATTAACATATTGTTACTTGGGCTGAATGCCTTTATCAGACCAGTTACAACTTTTAATGCTTCACTGAGAGGAACCACGGATACTTTTATTAAGAGGAAAACCACTTCTACAGGATGTATGTGTTGAGACTGGCACGATAACCCAGAAGTATGCACACTCACCTGGGTTGAGGTGTTTAGCCCTGGTTCAATTTCAGCCCAACTATATGTAGGCTCTACGTAGAGAGTTGTCCCTTGAAAATATTGTGT
>CM068953.1:1620022-1633766 GCA_035128595.1 Eptatretus atami
CCTTGTTTAAGGTGGAACGTTTTGCCATCTTTTTACCCTGTTTTAGGTGGAACGTTTTGCCATCTTTTAAACTTTTTTAGGTGAAATGTTTTTCCATCTTTTAACCTTGTTCTAGCTGGAACGTTTTGCCATATTTTAACCTTTTTTAAGGTGGAACGTTTTGCCATATTTTAACCTTGTTTAAGGTACCCTCAAATCTTTAAAATATCATCGTTCTTTATAGAATGGCTTGACAGATCGAGCGAAAACTTCACCCACATGTTCCCGAAGCCTTGAGGATACCAAGGTGCTTCACAAATATTCATAGGTCACATGCGTCTGGAACGCATATTGCGTTTGAATAGAAATATCTTTAAAAAATTATTTATCTTGAACCGCTTCATCAGTTGATGTGAAACGATTTTGCAGTATGTTTCAGTCGTCATGCGCGAATATATGTTTAAAATTTCATGATGATCGGATGCATGGGGTCTGCCTTAGCCAGAATTATTTAATATCGTAATCATGCCGGTTCAGGATTTATATCAAACTTGGTACAAGGTATGTTGTAATGATCTAATAATATGGTTGAGGTATATCTGGTGACGTCGCGACGTCAGAGTGCCCGAATCATTAACCTTGTTTAAGGGTTGGAACGTTTTGCCATCTTTTTACCCTGTTTTAGGTGCGAACGTTTTGCCATCTTTTAAACATTTTTTTAGTGAAACGTTTTGCCATCTTTTTAACCTTTTTTTAGGTTGAATGTTTTGCATCTTTTAACCTGTTTAAGTGGAACGTTTTGCCATCTTGACACGTGTTTAAGGTGGAACGGTTTTGCCATCTTTTGAACTTGTTTAAGTGGAGTGTTCTGCCATCTTTTAACCTGTTTAAGGCTGGAACGTTTTGCCATCTTTTTGACCTTGTTTAAGGTGGAACTGTTTTTGCCATCTTTTGACCTTGTTTAAGGCTGGAGTGTTTTCCATCTTTTAACCTTGTTTTGGTGCCGAACGGTATTGCCATCTTTTGACCTTGTTTAAGGTGGAATGCTTTGCCATTCTTTTACCTTTAGGTGGGTGTTTTGCCATCTTTAACCTGTTTAAGGTGGACAGTGCCTTTGCCATCTTTTAACCTTGTTTAAGGTGCATGTTTTGCCATCTTTTAACCTTGTTTTAGGTGCGAAAGTTGCCATATTTTAACCTTGTTTTAAGGATGGGACGTTTCCATCTTTTAACCTGTTAAGGTGGAGTGCTTTGCCATCTTTTAACCTTGGTTTAGGTGGAACGTTTGCCATATTTAACCTTGTTTAGAGGTGGAACGTTTTGCCCAATTTAACCTTGTTTAAGGTGCGGACGTTTTTTTGCCCCTTCTTTTAACCTTGTTTAGTGTGCGAACCTTTCGCCATATTTTTAACGTTGTTTAAGTGGAGTGCTTTGCCATCTTCTTAACCTTGTTTTAGGCCTGGAACGTTTGCCATATTTTAACCTTTGTTTATGCGGTGAGTGTTTGCCATCTTTGTAACCTTGGTTTAAGGTGGAGCTGCTTTGCATCTTTTACCTTGTTTTAGTGGAACGTTTTGCCATATTTTAACCTTGGGTTTAAGGTGGGGACGTTTGCCTTCTTTAACCTTGTTTTAGGTGGAAACCTTTCGCCATATTTAATGTTGTTTAAGGTCAAACGTTTGCCATCTTTAACCTTGTTTAAGGTGCGAAACGTTTGCCCCATCTTTTACCACTGTTTTAGGGTGCGAACATTTTGCCATCTTAACTTTTTTTAGGCTGAAACGTTTTGCCATCTTTTAACCTTTTTTAGCGTGAAATGTTTTGCCATCTTTTAACCTTGTTTAAGGGTTGGAACACGTTGTTTGCCCATCTTTTTACCCTGTTTAAGATGAAGGTTTGCCCCATCTTTTAACCTTGTTTAAGGTGCGAATGCCGCCATCTTGTTGACCTTTGTTTAAGGTTGGAACGTTTTGCTATCTTTTAACCTTGTTTAAGTTGGAAATAGCTTTGCTATCTTTTAACCTTGTTTAAGGTGGAGTGTTTTCTGCCATCTTTTAACCTTGTTTAAGGTGGAGTGCTTTGCCATCTTTTTAACCTTGTTTAAGGTGGAGTGTTTTGCCATCTTTTAACCTTGTTTAAGGTGGAGTGTTTTAGCCATCTTTTAACCTTGTATTAAGGCTGGAGCTGTTTGCCATCTTTTAACCTTCTGTTTTAGTGGGAACGCTTTTGCCATATTTTAACCTGTTTAAGGTGGCGGACGTTTTGCCATCTTTTAACCTTGTTTAAGGTGGAGTGCTTGCCCATCTTTTAACCTTGTTTTAGGTGGAACGTTTTCCATTATTTAACCTTGTTTAAGGTGTGCGAACGTATTTGCCATATTTTAACCTATGTTTGAGGTGGACGTTTTGCCTTCTTTTAACCTGTTTTAGGCTGGAACCTTTCCGCCATATTTTAACGTTGTTTAAGGTGGAGTGCTTTAGCCAGTCTTTTAACCTTGTTTTAGGTGCGCAACGTTTGCATATTTTTACCTTGTTTAAGGTGGCAGTGTTTTGCCATCTTTTTAACTTGGTTTAGGCTGGAGTGCTTTGCCATTTTTTAACCGTAGTTTTAGGTGGAACGTTTTGCCAGATTTATAACCTTGTTTAAGGTGGGGTGTGGGAGACGTTTTGCCTCTTTATAACCTTGTTTTAGGTGGAACCTTTGCCATATTTTAACGTGTTAATGGTCAAACGTTTGCCCATCTTTTAACCTTGTTTTTAAGGTGGAACGTTTTGCCATCTTATTACCCTGTTTTAGGTGCGAACATTTTGCCATCTTAAACATTTTTTAGAGTGAAACGTTTTGCCATCTTTTTAACCTTTTTTTAGGGAAATGTATTTGCCATTCTTTTAACTCTGTGTTTAAGCGTGGCAACGTTTTTGCCATCTTTTTACCCTGTTTAAGATGAAACCGTTTTGCCATCTTTTTACCCTATTTTAGGTGAACGTTTTGCCATAATTTTAACCTTATTTAAGGTGGAACGTTTGCCTCTTTTAACCTTGTTTTTAGGTGCGAACGTTTTTGCCATCTTTCAACCCCATTGTTTAAGGTGGAACGTTTTGCCATTTCTTTCTAACCTTGTTTTAGGTGCGAGTGTGTTGCCATCTTTTAACCTTGTTTTAGGTGGAGTGTTTTGCCATCTTTTTACCTTGCTTTAAGGTGGAGTGCTTTGCCCATCTTTAACCTTGTTTTAGTGGCAACGTTTTGCCATATTTTAACCTTTTTAAGGTGGACGCTTTTGCCTTCTTTTACCTTGTTTTAGTGGAACCTTCGCCATTTTTAACGTTGTTTAGGTGGATGCTTTGCCATCTTTTAACCTTGCTTTTTAGGGTGGCCGAACGTTTTTGCCAAATTTAACCTTGTTTAAGGTGCGAGTGTTTTGCCATCGTTTTAACCTTGGTTTTAAGGTGGAGTGCTTTGCCCTTCTATTTAACCTTGTTTTAGCGTGGAACGTTTTCCATATTTTAACCTTGTTTAAGGTGGGACGTTTTGCCTTCTTTTAACCTTGTTTTAGGTGGAACCTTCGCCATATTTATAACGTTTGTTTAAGGTGGAACGTTTTGCCCAATCTTTTAACCTTGTTTAAGGTGGAAGTTTTTGCCTATCTTTTTACCCTGTTTTAGGTTGCGCAACATTTTGCCCATCTGTTTAACATTTTTATGGTGAAACGTTTTGCCCATCTTTTAACCTTTTGTTAGGTGAAAATGTTTTGCCATCTTTTACCCTGCTTTAAGATGAAAACGTTTTGCCATCTTTTTACCCTATTTTAGGTTGGAACGTTTGTGCCATATTTTAACCTTGTTTAAGGTGGAACGTTTTGCCATCTTTTAACCTTGTTTAGTTGGAACGTTTGCCATCTTTTAACCTTTTTAGGTAGAACGTTTTGCCCATCTTTTAAACCGCTGTTTAGGGAACGTTTTGCCCATCTTTTAACCTTGTTTAAGGTGAACGTTTTGCCATCTTTTTACCCTGTTTTAGTGGAACGTCTTTGCCATCTTTTTAACCCTTGTTTTAGGTGGAACGTTTTGCCATCTTTTAACATTTTTTAGCGTGCAAACGTCTTTGCCATCATTTTCACCTTTTTAGTGAATGTTTTGCCATCTTTTAACCTTGTTTAAGGTTGGAACGTTTTGCCCATCTTTTGACCTTTGTTTAAGTGCGAACGTTTTGCCCAATCTTTTGACCTTGTTTAAGTGCAGTGTTTTGCCATCTTTTAACCTTGTTTAAGGTGCGAGTGCTTTGCCATCTTTTTAAACCTTGTTAAGGTGGAGTGGCTTATGCCATCTTTTAACCTTGTTAAGGAGGAGTGCTTGCCATCTTTTAACCTTGTTAAGGTGGAGTGTTTTGCCATCTTTTAACCTTGCTTTAAGGTGGAGCTGCCTTTGCCATCTTTTAACCTTGTTTTAGGTGGAACGTTTGCCATATTTTAACCTTGTTTAAGTGGAACGTTTTGCCCATATTTTAACCTTGTTTAAGGTGGGACGTTTTGCCATATTTTAACCTTGTTTAAGGTGGGACGTTTTTGCCTTCTTTTTAAACCCTTGTTTTAGGTGGAACCTTTCGCCATATTTTAACGTTGTTTAAAGGTCAACGTTTTGCCATCTTTGAAACCTTGTTTAAGTGGATACGTTTTGCCATCTTTTTACCTGTTTTTTAGGTGGAACATTTGCCATCTTTTAACATTTTTTAGGTGAAACGTTTTGCCATCTTTTAACCTTTAGGTTAGAAATGTTATGCCATCTTTTTAACCTTGTTTAAAGGTGGACGTTTTGACCCCATCTTTTGACTTGTTTAAGGTGCGAACTTTTGCCATCTTTTGACCTGTTTAAGTGGAGTGTTTTGCCCATCTTTTAACCTTGCTTTTTAAGGTTGGAACGTCTTTGCATCTTTTGACCTTATTTAACGGTGGAGTCTTTGCCATCTTTTAACCTTTTTAGTGAACGTTTTGCCATCTTTTGACCTTGTTTAAGTGAACTTTTGCCATCTTTGACCTTGTTTAAGTGGATGCTTTAGCCATCTTTTAACCTTGTTTTAGTGGAACGTTTGCCCTATTTTAACACTTGTTTAAGGTGGTACGTTTTGCCTTCTTTTTAACCTGTTTAAGGTGAACCTTTCGCCATATTTTTAACCTTGTTTAAGGTCAAACGTTTTGCCATCTTTTTTTAACCTATAGTTTAAGGTGGAACGTTTTGCCATTTTTAACATTTTGTTAGGCTTAAACGTTTTGCATTCTTTTAACCTATGTTAAGGTGGAACGTCTTTGCCATCTTTTGACTCTGTTTAAGGGGGATGCGAACGTTTTGCCATCTTTTAACCTTGTTTAAGGTGGAACGTTTTGCCATTCTTGTATGCCTTGTTTAAGGTGGAGTGCTTTGCCATCTTTTTACCCTGTTTTAGGTGGAACATTTGCCATCTATCTAACATTTTAGGTGAAACGTTTTTGCGCATCTTTTAAACCTTTTTTAGGTGAAATGTTTTGCCATCTTTTAACCTTGTTTAAGGTGGGACGATTTTGCCATCTTTTGACCTTGTTTAAGGTGAACGTTTTGCCATCTTTTGACCTTGTTTAAAGGTGGAACGTTTGCCCATCTTCTGACTTGTTTAAGTGGAACGTTTTTTTTGCCATCTTTTGACCTTGTAAGGTGGAACGTTTTGCCATCTTTTGACCTTGCTTTAAGGTGAGTGTTTTCCCATCTTTTAACCTTTTTAAGGTGCGAACGTTTTGCCAATCTTTATAACCTTGTTTAAGGTAGGAACGTTTTGCCATTCTTTTGACCTTGTTTAGGCTGGGAGTGCTTTTGCCATCTTATTAACCTTGTTTTAGGTGGAACGTTTGCCATTATTTTAACTTGTTAAGGATGGGACGTTTTGCTTCTTTTAACCTTGTTTTAGCTGGAAACCTTCTCGCCATATTTTAACCTTGTTTAGGGTCAAACGTTTTGCCATTCTTTTAACCTTGTTTAAGGTTGGAACGTTTTGCCATCTTTTAACCTTGGTTTTAGTGAACCTTTTCGCCCCATATTTTAACCTTGTTTAAGGTCAAAACGTTTTGCCATCTTTTAACCTTGTTAAGGTTGAACGTTTTGCCATCTTATTAACCTTGTTTAAGGATGGAACGTTTTGCCATACTTTTGACCTTTGTTTAGGTGGAGTGCTTTGCATCTTTTTAACCTTGTTTTAGGTGGAACGTGTTTGCCATCTTTAACCTTGTTTAAGGTGCCGAACAATTTTGCCCATTTCTTTTAACATTTTTTAGGTGAAACGTTTTGCCATCTTTTAACTGTTTAAGGTGAACGTTTTGCCCTATATTTTAACCTTGTTTAAGGATGAACGTTTGCCATCTTTTAAACTTTTTTAGGTGAATGTTTTATGCTCATCTTTAACCTTGCTTTCTAGTGGAACCTTTGCCATATTTAACCTGTTTGAGTGCGAACATTTTGCCATCTATTTAACATTTTTGAGCGTTGAAACGTTTTGCCATCTTTTTAACCTGGTTTAAGGGTGGCAACGTTTTGCCCATCTTTTAAACTTTTTTTAGGTGATGGTTTGCCATCTTTTTACTTTGTTCTAGGTGGACCTTTGCCATATTTTAACCTGTTTGCAGGTGGAACATTTTGCCATATGTTTAACCTTGTTTAAGGTGAAACGTTTTGCCATTTGCCTATTTTAACCTTGTTTAAGGTGGAACGTTTTGCCATCTTGTGTTAAACTTTTTTGGTTGAAATGTTTTGCCATCTTTATGTACCTGTTTTAGTGGAACGTTTTGCCCATATTTTAACCTGTTTTAGGTGGAACGTTTTTAGCCCATATTTTAACCTTGTTTAAGGTGGAACGTTTTGGCCATCTTCTTTTAACATTTTTTTAGGCGTGAACAGAGTTTGCCATATTTTTAACCTTGTTTTCAGGTGGAACGTTTTGCCATATTTTAACCTTGTTTAAGGTGGAAGTTTGCCATCTGTTAACATTTTTTAGTGGAACGTTTTGACATATTTTTAACCTTGGTTTAGGTGGAACGGTTTTGCCATCTTTTTACCTGCTTTTAGTGGAACGTTTTGCCATTTTTTAACATTTTTGTTAGGTGAAACTGTCTTTGCCATCTTTTAACTCTTGTTTAGCTGGAAATTCTTTGGCCCATCTTATTAACCTTTTTTAGGTGGAACGTTTATGCCATCTTTCATGACCTTGTTTAAAAGGTGCGAAGTTTTGCCATACTTTTGACCAGTGTTTAAGGATGGAGTAGTTTTGCCATTAGCTGTTTTGAACCTTGCATTTTTAGACGTGTTGAAGTGGACTTTTGCCATCTTTTAACTTTGTATTTAAGGTGGAGTACGTTTTGCCATCTTATTAACCTATTTATGGAACGTTTACAGTTATTTTGTTATGGACGTGTTTGACCATCTTTTACCTGCTGTTTTAGTGATCGTTTTGCTTACTTTTGTGAAACGTTTTGCACTTAACTTTTTCGTAAGTCTATTTGTTAACCTTGCTTTAGGTGGAACGTTTGCCTCTTTTACCTTTTAAGTGGAGTGCTTTGCCATCTTTTAACCTGTTTTAGGTGGAACGTTTTTGCTCATATTTTAACCTTGTTTAAGGTGGGACTGTTTGCTTCTTTTAACCTTGTTTTAGGGGGAACTTTCGCCATATTTTAACGTTGTTTAGTGGTCAACGTTTTAGCCATCTTTTAACCTTGTTTAAGGTGGAACGTTTTTGCCCTCTTTTTACCTGTTTTAGGTGGAACATTTTGCCATCTCTTTAACATATTTTATAGGGTGAACACGTTTTGCCATCTTTTAACCTTTTTAGGTGAAATGTTTTGCCATCTTTTAACCTTGTTTACCATGGTGGAACGTTTTGCCATTTTTAACGCTTTTTAGGTGGAATTTTTGCCCGATATTAACATCTTTTTACGGTGAACATTTTTGCCATCTTTTTAACTTTTTTAGGGTGGAATGTTTGCCATCTTTAACCTTGTTTTAGGTGGAACGTTTTGGCCATTATTATTACCTCTTTTAAGAGGGGAACGTTTTGCATCTTTTATACCCGTATTTTAGGTGGAACTTTTTGCCATTCTTAACCTTTTTTAGGTGGAACGTTTTGCCATCATTTTGAACCTTGTTTAAGGTGGAACGTTTTGCCATCTTTTAACCTTGTTTTAGGTGGAACTTTTTGCCATCCTTTTAACCTGTTTAAGGTGAACGTTTTGCCTCTTTTTAACCTTGTTTAAGGTGGAACGTTTTGCATCTTTTAACTTGTTTTAGTGGAACGTTTTGCCATCTTTTGACCTTGTTTAAGGTGGAACTTTTTGCCATCTTTTAACCTGTTTAAGGTGGAACGTTTTGCCATCTTTTAACCTTGTTTAAGGGTGGAACGCTTTGCCATCTTTTAACTTTGTTTAAGGTGGAACATTTTGCCATCTTTTAACACTTTTTTAGGTGAAACGTTTTGCCATCTTTTACCTGTTTAAGGTGGAACGTTTTGCCATTTTATTAACCTTGTTTTAGTGGAACGTTTTGCCATCTTTTAACCTTTTTTAAGGTGAACGTTTTGCCATCTTTTGACCTTGTTTAAGTGGAGTGCTTTAGCATCTTTTTAACCTTGTTTCTGGCTAGTTGGAACGTTTTTGCCATCTATCTTTAAACACATTGTTTAAGTGCGAACATCGTTTGACATTTTAACATTTTTTAGGTTTAAAACGTTTTGCCACTTCTAACCTTGTTTAAGTGGAACTTTATGCCATTATTTTTTAACCATTGTTTAAGTGATGAACGTTTGGCCATCTTTTAACTTTTTTAGGTGAAATGTTTTGCCATCTTTTAACATTTTTTAGGTGAAACGTTTTGCCATCTTTTAACCTTGTTTTAAGGTGGCACGTTTGCCATATTGTTAACCTTGTTTAAGGTGCGAACGTTTTCATCTTTTAAATTTTTAGTGAAATGGTCTTGCCATCTTTTAAACCTTTTTAGGTTGACAACCTTTTGCCATATTTTAACCTTGTTTTGAGGGGAACATTTTGCAATATTTTAACCTTGTTTAAGGTCGAATGTTTAGCCATCTTTTTACCTGTTTTAGGTGGAACGTTTTGCCATATTTTAACCTTTTTAAGCGTGGACAACGGTTTTTTTGCCATCTTTTCAACCCTTTTTTAAGGTGAAACGGTTTTTGCCATATCTGTAACCTTGTTAAGGTGAGAACGTTTTGACCATCTTTTTTAAAAAACTTTTTTAGGTTGAAATGTTTTGCCCATCTTTTTACCTGTTTTTAGGATGGAAACGTTTTGCCATTTTATCCTTAGTTTAAGGTTGGAACGTTTTTTGCCATCTTTTTAAACCTTTTTTTAAGGTGAACATTTTGCCCATCTTTTATACCCTTTTTAGTTTTTGGTGGAACGTTTTGCCATATTCTTAACTTGTTTAAGGTGGACGTTTTGCCATCTTATTGACCCTGTTTTAGGGGAAATTTTGACATCTTTTAACATTTTTAAGTGAAACGTCTTTGCCATCTTTTAACCTCTTTTTTATGGTGAAAATGTTTTTGCCATCTTTAACCTGTTTAAGGTGGAACGTTTGCCATCTTTTTACGCCTGTTTAATATGAAACTTTGCGCATCTTTTTACCTATTTTAGGTGCGAACGTTATTTGCCCAATTTTAACCTCTGAGTTAAGTGGACGTTTTGCCATCTGCTTTAACTTGTTTTAGCGTGAACGTTTGCATCTTTACCTTGTTTAATGGGGAAGTTTTGCATCTTTTGAACCTTGTTTTAGGTGGAACGTTTTGCCATCTTTTACCCTGTTAAGGTGGAACGTTTTGCCATTCTTTAACCTTGATTTAAGCGCTGGAACGTTATGCCCCTCTTTAACCTTGTTTTTAGGTTGGAACGTTTTGCCATTCTCTTGACCTTGTTTTAGTGGAGTGCTTTGTCCATCTTTTAACTGGTTTAAGTGAACTTTGCCATTCTCTTTAACATTTTTAAGGTGAACGTTTTGCCATCTTTAACCTTGATTTAAGGCTGGAAACGATTTTTTCTGCCCATTTTCCATTTTAAACCTTGTTTTACGGTGGCAACGTTTGCCATCTTTTAACCTGTTTAAGGTGGAACGTTTTGCCATCTTTATGACCTTGTTTAAGCTTGGCAGTGCTTTGCCTCTTTAACCTTGTTTTAGGCTGAACGTTTTGCCATCATTTTTAACCTTGTTTTAAGGTGGAACTTTGCCCCCATCTATTAACATTTTTTAGGATGAAAACGTTTTGCCCTATTTTAAACCTTGTTAAAGTTGAACGATTTGCCATATTTAACCTTGTTAACGAGTGAACGTTTTTGCCATCTTTTAACTTTTTTAGGCTGAAATGTTTTGCATCTTTTAAACTTTTTTAGGTGAAATGTTTTGCCATCTTTTTAACCTTGTTCTAGGTGGAACCTTTTGCCTATTTACTAACCTTGTTCTGAGAGGAACATCTTGCCATATTTTAACCTTTTTACAGGCCTGGCAAATGTTTTGCCATCTTTTTACCCCTGTTTAGGTCATGGAACTTTATTGCCATATTTTACCTTTTTTAAGCTGGAACGCTTTTGCCATATTTTAACTTGTTTAAATGGGAACTGTTTTCGCCATCTTTTAAAACTTTTTTAGTGAAATGTTTTATGCCATCTTTTACCACTGTTTTAGGGTGGAAGTTTGCCATCATTATTAACCTTGTTTAAGGTGGACGTTTGCACCATCTTTATAAACGTTTTATGGTGAAATGTTTTTGCCATTTTTTACCCTGTTTATAGTGGAAATCGTTTTGCCATATTGTAACCTGTGTTGGTCGAACGTTTTGGCCAGATTTTAACCTGTATGAAAGGTGGAACGTTTGCCATACTCTTTAACATTTTAAGTGGGATGGAACGTATATTGACATATTTTAACCTTGTTTAGGTGGACGTTTTGCCCATCTTTTTACCACTGTTTTATGTGGAACGTTGACCATCTTTTAACATTCTTTAACGTGAACGTTTTGCCTCTTTTACCTTTTTTAGGTGAATGTTTTGCCATCTTTTAAACCTTTTTTAGGCTGAAACGTTTTGCCATCTTCTTAACTTCTTTTGAGTTCGTGAATGTTTTTCACCATTCTTTTAAACCTTGTTAAGCTGGAGTGCTTTAGCCATATCCTTTAACCTTGTTTAAGGTGGAACGTTTTGCCATACTTTCTAACCTTGTTTTTATGGTGGAACGTATTTGCACATCTTTTAACTCTTGCTTAGGTGGCAACATTTTTGCCATCTTTTAACCTTGTTATAAGGTGGAGTAGTCTTTGCCATCTTTTAACCTTGTTTCTAAGGTAGGAAGTTTGCCATCTTTGACCTTGCTTTTAGGTGTGAGTAGCTTTGACCATCTTTTAACCTTGGTTTAAGGTGGATGTTCTTGCCATCTTGTAACCTTGCTTTAGGTGCGAACAAGTTTTGCCAATCTATTTGACCTTGTTAAGGTGGAGTGCTTTTCCATCATTTTAACCTTGTTTATGCGTGGAACGTTTTGCCATATTTTAACCTTGTTCTAATGTGCGGACGTTTTGCCTTCTTTTAACCTTGTTTTAGGTGGAACCTTTCGCCATATTTTAACGTTGTTAAGGTCAAACAGTTTTCTGATCTTTTACTTGTATTAACGGTGGAACGTATTTGCCATCTTTGTTCACCTGTTTTAAGTGGACGTTGTGCCATCTTAACATTTCTTTAAGGTGAAACGTTCATTTGCCATCTTTTTACCGTTTTTAGGTAAAATTTGTTTGCCCATTTTTAACCTTTGTCTTATGTGCGAACATTTGCCATCTTTTGACCTTGTTGGGTTTAAGGTGGATGCTTTGCCATCTTTCTTAACCTTTATTTAGGTGGAACGCGTTTGCCATTACTTTTAACCTTGCTTTAAGGTGGGACGTTTTGCCTTTTGTAACCTTGTTTTAGGTGGAACCTTTCGCCCATATTTAACGTTGTTTAAGGTCAAACGTTTTGCCATCTTTTAACCTTGTCTTTAAGTGGAACGTTTTGCCATCGTTTGTTTAACATTTTTAGATGGAACGTTTGACATATTCTTAACCTGTTTAAGGTGGTAACGTTTTCCATCTTTTTACCCTAGATTTAGGTGGACAGTGTTGCACATCTTTTTAACATTTTTTAGAGTGCAAACGTATTTGCCAATCTATTAACCGTTTTTGTAGGTCGAAATGTTTTGCCATCTTTTAACCTTGGTTTAGGTGGAACGTTTGCACTATTTTACCTTGCTTAAGGTGCGAGTGCTTTAGCCATCTTTATAACCTTTGTTTTAGGTGGAAATCTTCCGCAATTTTAACCTTGTTCTAAGGTGGGACGTTTTGCATATTTCTAACCTTGTTTCTAGGTGAACATTATCGCCATATATTTAACGTTCTGTTTAAGTTGTCAAAACGTCTTTTTGCCATCTTCTTAACCTTGTTTAAGGTGCGAACGTTTTGCCATCTTTAACATTTTTAGGTGAACGTTTTGACAATATTTATACCATGTTTAAGGCTGGAACGTTTTGGGGTACCATCTTCTTTACCCTGTTTATATGTGCGAACGATTTTGCCTCTTTTTTTTAGGAAGTTTGCATCTTTTAACTTTTTTATAGGTGAACATGTATTTGCCATCTTTTTTCAAACCTTTTTTTGGAGTTGCATTTGACTTGTAAGCGGAGTTTTCCATCGTTTTTTCTAGCTTTACTTATTTTTTGGAACGGCCTTTGATGGTTTAGGTAGTGCTGCATTACACCTTTTGTAGATACGTCCAATTTTAGCCTGTTTAACGGTGGGACGTTTTGCCTTCTTCTTTAACCTTGTTTGGTGGAACCTTTCAGCCATATTTTACGTTGCTTAAGTCTAACGGTCTTTGCCATCTTTTAACCTTGTTAAGGTGAACGTTTTTTGCATCTTTTACCCTGTTTTAGGCTGGAACGTTTTGCCCATCTTTATAACTTTTTTAGGTGAAATGTTTTTCCATCTTTAATAACCTGTTCTAGCTGAACGTTTTGCCATTATTTAAACCTTTTTAAGGTGGAACGCCCCCCATTTTGCCATATTTTAACTCATTGTAAAAAACAAAAAATTAAAACTGTGGAAACATTTTGCCATATTCTTAACCTTGTTTAAGGGGGAGTATCTTGCCATATTTCTACCTTGTTTTAGGTGGAACCTTTCGCATATCTCTTAACGTTGTTTAAGGTCAAACGTTTTTGCCATACTTATTAACCTTAGTTTAAGCTGCCGAACGTTTTGCCCATCTTTATAACATTTTTTAGGTGGAACGTTTTGACATATTTTAACCATGTTTAAGCGTTGGAACCGATTTTGCCATCTTTTTACCCTGTTTGTGGTGAAACGTTTTAGCCATCTTTTAACATTTTTTAGGTGAAACGTTTTGCGCAATCTTATTAACCTTTTTTAGCGTGAAATGTTTTGCCATCTATTTAACCTATGTTTTAGTGGAACGTTTTGCCATCTTTTGACCTTATTTAAGGGTTGGAGTGCTTTGCCAGCTCTTTTAACCTTGTTTAGTGGAACGTTTTGCCATAATATTTAACTTGTTTAAGGTGGCGACGTTTTGCCTTCTTTTAACCTTGTTTTAGGTGGAACTTTCGCCATATTTTAACGTTGTTTAAAGTCAAACGTGGCCCATCTTTTAACCTTGTTTAAGTGGAACGTTTTGCCACTTTCTTACCCTGTTTTTAGGTTGGAACGTT
>CM068953.1:1685538-1696404 GCA_035128595.1 Eptatretus atami
GAGTGTATCATAGTGGAGTTTACCATGCCTTGTATGTCGGTGAGTGTATCATAATGGAGTTTACCATGCCATATATGTCGGTGAGTGTATCATAGTGGAGTTTACCATGCCTTGTATGTCGGTGAGTGTATCATAATGGAGTTTTATTCATGCTTGTATGTCAGTGAGTGTATATAATGGATTTACCATGCCTGTACATGTCCAGTGAGTTATATAGTGGAGTTTACCATGCTGGTATTCAGTGAGTGTATCATAATGGAGTTACCATGCCTTGTATGTCAGTGAGTAATAGATTACCATGCATGGTAGTGTTATGAGTTCCATGCACTTGTATGTCATGAGTGTTATGCAAATGAGTTTTACCATGGCCATATGAGCAGGTGAGTGTCAATATGAGTGAGTTTACCATTCCTGTATGTCGGTGGTGTATCATAGATGGAGTTTACCATGCCCTTATATGTCGGTGAGTGATCATAATGGAGTTTACCATGCCTTGATTGTCGTGAGTGTATCATAATGGAGTTACCATGGCCTTTATGTCGGTGAGTTATCATAAGAGTTTGGATTTCCTTTACCATGCTGTAGTGTAGTGACGTGTTCATAATGGAGTTTACCATGCCTTGTATGTCAGTGAGTGTATCATAATGGAGTTTACCTATGTCCGTTGTATGTCAGGTGAGTGGTCATCAATGGAGTTTACATGCCTTGTATGTTTGGAGTGCATCATAATGGAGTTTACCATTGCCATATTATTCGGTGAGTGCATCATATGGAGTTTACCATGCCTTGTATGTCGGTGAGCGTGATAATGGAGTTAACCATGCCTTGTATGTTGGTGAAGTGCATCCTAATGGAGTTTACATGCCTTGTATGTCCAAGTGAGTGTTCATAATGGAGTTACCATGCTTTATGTTGTGAGTGATATAGTGGAGTTTACCATGCCTTATATGTCGGTGAGTGTGTCATAATGGAGTTTACATGCTTGTTATGTCAGTGAGTGTGTCATAATAGAGTTTACTCATGCCTTGTATGTCGGTGGTATCATGTGGAGTTTACCATGCCTTATATGTCGTGAGTGTGTCATATGGAGTTTACCATGCTTGTATGTGGTGAGTGTACATAACTGAGTTTACATGCCTATATGTCGGTGAGTGTATAATAATGGAGTTTACCATGCCCTTGGTTGTATGAGTGTGTCATAATGGATTTACCATGCCTTATATGTCAGTGAGTGTATCATAGTGGAGTTTACCATGCCTTGTATGTTGGTGAGTGTATCATAATGGAGTTTACCATGCCTTATATGTAGTGAGTGTATATAATAATGGAGTTTACCATGCCTTGTATGTCAGTGAGTGTGTCATAATAGAGTTTACCATGCCTTTATATGCGTGAGTTATCATAATGAGTTTACCATGCCTTATATGTCGGTGAGTTGTTATATAATGAGTTTACATGCCTTGTATGTTGGTGAGTGTATCATACTGGAGTTTACCATGCCTTATATGTCGGTGAGTGGTATCATAATGGAGTTTACCATGCCGTTGTACGCTGGTGAGTGTGTCATAATGGAGTTTACCATGCCTTGTATGGTCGTGAGTGTATCATAATGGATGTTTACCATGCTTGTATGCGGTGAGTGTATCATAATGGAGTTTACCATGCCTTTATGTCGGTGAGTTATCATAATGGAGTTTACCATGCCTTGCATGTACTGCAGTGAGTGTATCATTAACATGCACGTTCATCTACAAAATCTGATGTCGCTGCCAGAAAAATTACATTTACACTCACACCTTCCTCGTCTTAGCCTTTTATCTGCTGCTTTGATCACGTTGGCATGACAATCCCCCCCCCCTATTGATTGTGGAAATGTGATGATGAGCCATGTTTAGATGCATTTTTAACCAATGCACCTCATGTCCTCGTCCATTCAGGGTATATACTCGTGCTTTGCACTCACTAATCACTATGACTACTTCAACGGTTTCAATTATTCCCGCCTTTTTGCTGGAGTTGGCTGGCGAATGTTTTTTGGCTCAAGTCTTTCACGAACGGATGACCAAGCATGACGTTTGACTGAAGCTGATTTTGCAGGGTTGTTTCAGGGTCCAGCACTAACTCGCCTACTCTATACAAAAGACTCCATGGACATTTAATGTCCACCGACATCCAGTGCTGAGAAAGGTCCTCCGGCTTAACGTCCATCCAACGGACGGTGCACATATTTATGTATCATCCTGGATGTGGAACACCAGGGTGACAGCTTATAAAGCTGGGTCGCGTTTTGGAACCAAGTCCATATAGGCTCAAAGTGTGTGTGTGTGTGTGTGTGTGTGTGTGTGTGTGTGTGTGTGTGTGTGTGTGTGTGTGTGTGTGTGTGTGTGTGGTGCGTGTACACCTCAACTCTCACTATCCTGCCAGCCCACGAGTATATATAGTCAGTGCTGCATATTTGGAGCTGCCCTCATAGTAACAGCTCCAAATGTGCATGTCACCTGTTTGACCTTTGCTTTGCTTACGTGACTATATGACATGGAGAGCACAATCCACAAAGAAGAACTGAAATGCAGCCAGGCATACTGTTTGTGGAATTTCCTTTTTGAGAAATAAAAGTTCATTTCGCTCTGATTTGATGTATTGTACGCCTTCATGTTGTAAAATTCACGACACTGTGCTCACTCAAGTGTATGCAGATGATCTGAGGTTGCGTGTCATGACTGGACCAATAGAGTGACCCCGAGGAAGAAACTGCGTAGGTTATCACAACCACCCATTGTTGTCGGTCACCAGAATAACACAAAGCTCAGCCAATGGAGTCAAATCGAACCTGCACCGTTGTACTGCCTATGACATTTTCAAGCATCAACAGGCCGCAATACACGACTTTCACAGTGACGTAATCCACCCAGAATGCTGGCCCGCATGTGCCAGAAAACCCAAGCAGTAACAGTCATTGGGCAGGAAAAGTATATCGGTGCGTGCCAGATAAGGATGGTGACCTAAAATGGATCACAAAGCTTCCAAAATAAGCCGAAAATAATTGGAAAAGTACCTTCGAGAAAGGGCTGTGCCTCTGCACAACGAAAGATTTGGAGAACTTCCTGATCAAGTCACCCAAAAAGTTTATCTTACAGCCTGTACTGCAAAAATCCCGACGATGTGGACTTCGTAACAAGCTGTGGACGGTGCTTCTACCCAACCTCGATCTCCCTGTCATTGAGTGCACTTTCAACTTGTGAAACTACCTTGCGTCGAACATGCAGGCTTTGGTGATTTATTTAAGGACATCTACTGTTGGAAAGACTAACATTCAGGTCGACTTCCCAGAGGGAACACCATATCTCATTTTAGTTGCTTCTTAACATCAATGGGAAGGTCATATCTGGGGCTTGTCAATGCACAGGTAGTTGAAAATGATGATATTGTTGTGGAATGCTTCTGAGGGTTAATGAAACTGCCTAGTGGAGTTCAGTTATCTCATAATGTTTGTTAAAATAAGCATAATGTAATTAATTGTAGGTTAGGGACGGCGTGCTATAATGTGCCGTGAGATGTTTGTTTTCCCTGCACTACTGTTGTTCTATCCCCCACATCAACCTATGGCTGCAAGTTTTTATGTTATTACCTCTGTCACGAAGGTGCATGGAGGTTGTTTTCACCCCTATCTATTTGTTACTTGCGAAAATCGAGATTTAAAAAAAAATCTCACCTGGAGCATAGTTCTGAGGAGCTATGGGATGGCGCGTCATCGTCTGTCCATCCATCTGTCTGTCTGCAAATAATTTCACCTTGTCTCTGAAAACACATACATCTTCGATGAAACTTGACCACAATCTTCACCACCTGTCATCACCAGAGGTAATTGATAAACTTAAATGTTTTTATGAAGGAAAGGTTTTTCATGATTTTATGTTCTTTCTGAGTCACGTTCCAAACAGGTCTTGGTTAATATTCTCCGGAGTTTAGCAGTTCATCGACATTCTTCGTCTCTGATGGAAGCTTTTTGTAGCAGGGTTCTGTGAAGAAGACCATTCACAAAGTTGATCGGATCCACGAGGTGTTAGTTTGTGATTTTTTTTTTCCAGCAAGCAGGTAGATGGGCTTCGCTTCATTCTATTTTAGGGATACTCGTGTAGTTTATCCCCCAGATAAAATTAGGGAGCGAACCCCATTGAAGTTTATTTTACTTTCATCAAGACCATAGGACAATCCTAATTCGATGATGGTAAATTCTTAAACTCTTATGAGATATAGCAAAGAACATTATGGAAACAGACTGTGCATGTTGTCTTCCCTTTTTTATATGGTCCTTGTGGAACGTAGTTTTCGGGATTGAATATAATTAGGAATCGTGAAATTCGGGATCTGATGAAAAATGGAGCTAAACATAGGAAACCAGGAACTCAACCTTGAGCTGCATTGGGTCTTCAGTTGTGGATTTTGTCTCTAATTTTGTGAACAAAGTGTGCACCAATTTCAGTTATCTGTAAACAGTTTTAATTCATGGTTTTACAGAGTGGAAGTCTGGATACAGGATGAAGTTTTTTAGTAGTCGGGGCTTGCTTTCACTGGGCGGTCTAAAACCAATGTTGAACAAGCAAGTTTCGTAAAGACATTCGATCTCCATGATAGCTACGTAATAGTTCCAGCGGATAAAGCTGCTAATGATTTTGTTGTGTTTGTAAAAAGTTTTATGTGGATTTTTATTAAGAGAGTTAGGCATTGAATACGGTTACTTCACTTGCACAGGAAATAGCACCCATGCTCCTTTTATAAGTCACTCCAAGATTTATCTCTGAACATCAGGAAGTTTTTAGTTAGTTATTTCAGTATTACGTGTAAAGAGGTAAATCTTATATTTCTCGGCTTTTCTGGATCCCAAAACTTCATAAGAACCCGTACAAGTATATTATAGCGGTTCAGGCGTGTTCCACCAAACAGTCATCGATCATAGTTACTCAAGTTTACAGATTGACGGGAACAGTTCAGGAAATATTTTAACAATCAAGAAGAATTCTGGTATTAACACTTTCTGGAACATTAATTCTTATTTAGAGTTCTTAGATAGATTGATGCCTCAATATCAAGTCAGTTGAAGTTTTTGATTTTTAAATTTATTTACAAATTTGGATTTAGTACTAGTGAGGGTTCATTCTCCAAAGTGATTGATGAGCTTTTAAACTCTTTTAATAAGTTTTTATATGTCAGTTTGATAGAACATTCTTTACTAAAAATTAATTCTTAAGTTTTCATTGTTTTGATGAGCAGAAGTTTGAGGATGATGTTAATTTTTTTATACTTTTGTGTCTTTTGCGGATAATTTTCAACAGTTAAGGGTATTCCCATGGTGGCATTGCAGCCCTCCGACTAGGCGATATTTTTCTTATTTCTGTGTTTTCATTCATGTAGAAACTGATGAAGGAGAACAAAACATGGATGAGCGAAAATATTATCTCATACATGTTGTTATGTCGATGATATATATGTGTTGGTTAATTGAATATTTTGATAGACAGTTTCACAAGATTTATCCAGATACCTGATTGTAAACGGATGGTAATGATTGTACAGTTCTACATATCTGGATGTGTAGTTAGAGTTGGACAAAATGGTTTTTGTACAAGTAGAAATCATAAATTTGATTATTTCAGTTTCTCTGTAGTCTTGTACACCTTTCCAGGTAGCAATGTACCAATTAAAATGGGCTTCAATGACTTTTCATCTCAACTACTTAGATTTGTAGAAATTTGCTCAGTTAAGGATGATTTTGTGGAACGTGCTGAGGTTTTTTCCATCTTGTTAAACAAAGATATTTGCTAATTGTTTGATCAGTCTTGTGATAATATCTTTCGACTCCATCGTCACCTTTCAGTTGAAGTTTGGTTGGTTTTCGTGTGAACAAGTTCCTATTGGGTGATGGAGCACGATTGCATTTGATATATATTGAATAATTATTTTCGTGAGTAAATCTTAACAGCATTTGCATATTAGGTCACGAATTCAATCACCTATTAATTTTGAGGTAAACATAGGCCAAAATGTCAAAATCGGCCAAAAGACCAATTTGGGTGAAATTTTTCTAAAATCCTCAATTTTCATCCGATTGACTTGTAATTTGAGAAGCATTTTCATGTCAGGTCGCTGATTAAACTACCAATTATTTTTAAGGTCAAAAGGTCAACACAGGCCTAATTCTAAAATTGATAGATGGAACAAAAACTAAATATATCACTATATCATAAAAAATTGTGGACGAGTTATGACAAAACAAGGGTGGATGAGTTGAATATGTGACAAGAACA
Organism: Eptatretus atami; assembly: GCA_035128595.1. Classification (NCBI taxonomy): domain Eukaryota; kingdom Metazoa; phylum Chordata; class Myxini; order Myxiniformes; family Myxinidae; genus Eptatretus; species Eptatretus atami. Next base: position 1,691,844 of record CM068953.1, read on the forward strand.
AGCGGATTGGATTTTGCGTTCAGATCCAGCCCATCAGTAGGAATACAAACATGAACTGTTCCACCTGGTAGAGGTAAGCACTCCACCGAGTGGCGTTCTACTTTGTGCTGTTTTGCAAAGTTGTCACACACTCTATGAGTGATGTTTTCATTCTATCGGATTATTGTTTGTAAGTAAATTGCCTACAGGTCACAATTATAAACCGATTTTCATGAAACTTCACCACATGTAGATGTTCGTAGTAAGTAAGAAGCCTATTGTTTTTGAGGTTAAAAGCAACGATTTTGTCAGATTTCTAAAATCCTCAATTTCATCTGATTGACTAGAAATTTGAACAGGATTGCATATCAGATCATTGATTTTAACCACCAATTATTTTGAGGTCAACATGTGTCAAAAGGTCACATTGGCCAAAGGTCAAAGTCAGTTAAAAGCGATATGTTGTGTAAACTTAATATTCATAATTACATATAAAGGACGATTAAAATTGAGGGTTACATGTTATAAGTTTTGTTTAGCACAATCGGTAAATTGGTATATAACTGCTTGAAGTAATGAGCTAATTTTGACTGCAGATCGCAGTATTTTACTGAAACTGCCTTGTGAGATTCGTAAGGTGCTGGAATGTTCTCAGATGAAACTTCCAGAATAGACTAGAATCGCATTTGTTGGAAGACAGGATTGTTGACCACAAGAGTGAGGTGTAGAGAAGGGTGATATGTGGCGAGCTGTGTGTCCATCGTCCCGCGCTTGATTTAACTCACTCTGAGTGAATGAGGTGTTAATGTCCAGAAGTTAACGCGTGGAACCGATCGTACACAAGTTGTTAAAACTCATTAAGATTGTGTATCGGAAAGAATCTTTGAGTTCTTGAAATCATCCTAGACCGGCCATCGTACGAGTGAGGACACCGCGACGGAATTGAAGAATCGCATTTCCGAAGACTAAGTGAGACGCGTGAGTTGTGCCGGCAGGAAAGGAGACATGGGCGGTGGAAACAACTCAATGTGGGAATCGTAGTTGGACATTGCACACAATCGTGAACTTCCTCGTTTGACTTGTGTTCGGTTTGTTTGAAATACAAGTTTCAAAAACGTCACGCGTTGATGTGGTCATTGTAACGCCACCCAGAAGTCACAGACATCAACTGACAAAGATCCGTATTTGAGAGGGAACTACCTGTACGTTCGTCCGGACTCGTGAAGCTCAAAGCTTGGATTGTAGTCGTTGGAGGACGCGCTGAATCTGGCACCATGAACTACATAAGTACACAAAGGGAAGGGAGCCCCGAAGGTGTGCACGAATCTCCATCCTGACAGTCAACAACTAAGGTGGTATTCTAAAATCCTCAATTTTCATCAAATTGACTTGAAATATTTTGAAGGGATTAATAATTTCCAGTCACTGAATTCAAACAAAAAGTATTTTTGAGGTCAATGTAGGCCAGATGTCAACGTAGGCCAAAAAGTCATCATCGGCCAAAGTTCTAAAATTGTCAATTTTCATCTGATTCACTTGAAATTGAAGAGTATTGTACATTGTTCATTTAATTCAACCACCATTTATTTTTCAGGTCAAATTTGTTTTATAGATTTCGAAAGTATTGTCGATATACACATCTTTCTTGTTACTGACAAAAATCGAATTTTCAAGTATATTGGTTGGGCTGTGCATTATTAGCTCACCTGGACTTTAGTCAGGTGAGCTTCTGTGAACGAGCAGTGTCTGAAGTGAGTAAGTGAGTGAGTCAGTTCCGAAAACACTTCAGTCATTATCGCTTGAACCAAACACACGATTTTGATGAAATTGCCACAAGCTTCATATCTGAGGCAGCAAAGGTTTATCAAAATCTGCTCTCATTAAGGGGGCAACGGGGGTTTTTGACCTCCCCCAAAATAGGTATTTGCTCTTCTCCGAGACTACACCACTCAATTTCGATGAAACTTGACCACAACCTTCATCACTCAGGATGTACCAAAGGTGTTATAGACTGTTTTCAAAATCTGTGCTCATTAAGGGCTACAAGGCGGAGTTTGACCCCCACCCCCCCCCCCAAAAAAAAGAAATAGGTATTTCTTCTCTTCTCTGAAACTACTATACCAATTTCGATGAAACTTCACCAAAACCGTTATTATCCATGATGTACCAAAGTGTATCGACTGCATAAAATCTGCACTCATTAAATGGATCTGCTTGTCTTGTCACCAAGCCAATTCATCCACCTAGTTTTGTTACAACTCGTCCACAACTTTTTGAGATATCATGATATTGTTGTTTGTGGTGTAGGGTGGGGTTAGTATCACCAGCAAGCCTGGATTGGCTTAACGTCTGGTGCTGGTTGGGATTTTAGGGTCCTGAATTCGAGCCATTTTCGCTAAAGTAACACCAGGTGGGTTGATTCAGCCTGTCATCCTTCCGAGGTCAGCGAAATGAGTACCACTGTACTGGTATTGGGCGCACAGCATCAGCGGCACAACTGCGCCCAACAAAATGATAGCTACCTGGCAGCCAAGCTGCCATATGCAAGAAGAGATATCACCGTAGAGCAGATAGGAATTTAGAGAGTAGCATGCCCATGTACGAGTGGTTACCATTTCGATGTACAAGATAGAATGTCAGCTAAAGAATGTCCTGTTTGAATGTGCATCACACCGGGGGGGTGCATGGTAATACAGTGCCAAAAGAAAGTCTACACCTTTCAAATTTTTCACCTTGTTGCCTTATACCTGGAATTAAATTGCTTAAAGTGAGACTTTTTCACCTTCTTTACACATCGTAACCCACAACTTCCAAGTGAAAAACGAAATGCTACAAATTTACGAAATTAATTAAAAATACAAAATGAGAATATCTGGGTTGGAAAGTGTCAACCCACCTTATCATAGCAATTGTAAATTTAATCAGGTATAACAATCACCTTCAAAATCACACACCAAGTTAATTGGCCTCTAACAGTGCTTAAATTGTAATGATTGATTATTTCAGAATAAATCAGCTGTTCCTGTAGTTTCCCTCTGTGGGTAGTGCATTTCACAGTAAAGACTCAACCATGAGCACCAAGGAGCTTTCAAAAGATCTCTGGATAGAGTTGTGGAAGGCACAGATCAGGGATGGGTATAAACATATTTCAAAGGCCATGGAATATCCTTGAAGCACAGTCAAGACAATCATTAAGAAGTGGAAGGCGTATGTACCACCAAGATGCGCCTCGTCAGGCCGTCTCCTCAAAATGATGACCAAAGCAAGGAGATTGAACAGAGAAGCCACCAAGAGGCCAATGGCAACTTGAAAGAGCTACAGGCCTTTTTGCAAAGACTGGTCACTGTGTGCATGTGACAATATCCAAGCATTCTACAAGTTTGGCCTGTATGGTAGGGTGGCAAGAAGGAAGCCATTTCCTCAAAATCCCACCTGTTTGAGGTATGCAAAAAAACCTACTGCAGAGATTCTGAAGACAAGTGGCGAAAAAGTTTTGTGGTCTGACGAAACAAGATGGAACTTTTTGGCTAAATGCAAAACTTTCCGTTTGGCACAAACCCAACCACAGCACATCAGCCAAAGAACACAATCTTCTGAGAGCATGGTGGTGGCAGCATCATGTTTGGAGATGTTATCATCAGACAGAGAATGGGCACTTGTCATGATAAGAAGGGAAAATGGATGAGCCAAAATACAGAAAAATCCGTGAGGAAAACCTCTGTCTTCTGCAAGAAAGCTGAAATTGGACGAAAGTTCACCTTTCAGCATGAGTCAGGAAGCGGGTGTGATGTCCAACCAGGAGTTTGTTTCAGTTATTAATGGAACAAATGAAGAAAATGGAAGGGAAATGATGAATGAAATGAGAGAATTTAGTGAAAAAAATGGATGAGGCTAAAACAGAAAATAAAGAGCGAATGATAGAATGGATGAACAAATAAAAAATGAATAAAATGGGTGAAAAATGAATAAACATAATGAAATTTTAGCGGCACAGTCAGGGGCACAGATTAAAGCTGAATGCAGGTTGGATGACTTTGGGGGGGACAAAGGAAAATTCCACGGAGACATGTTTGTTAAATAATAATGCCTGGAAGAACATCACGCTGACTGGATAGGCAGGTCGAGTCAAGTCGCCGAGGAGTTCGGGCGACGCCATCACAGGACGGTTTTGAGTGTCGAGGGTGCATCGCTTTTTCCGGTATCTGTTAGCTTGTATCACGGTGGATTCTCAGCTCATTTGGCCAATTTAATCTTCCTGGTGGCTGGAGGTGATAAGGATGATCAACGTGGCTGGCGAAGATGTTTCATCTTGGTTGGGGCAGACACACGGAGAGTACCGACGTGGTCAGAACCTCCAAAGCGGTAAGACCTTCTCTATCCTGATGAGCACTCTGCCAAACTATTGGTCATAGTTTCGGCCTCTGATGGCTTTAACCCGGCCCTGACAACCAATTAAATGGCGACACTGATAAAAAGAATTCAGAGACGTGTCCAGAGCCAAAAAGCTCAGATCGGCGACTTTCATGAATGTAAATCGGTAGACCAATGGGAGATGGTGGATGAGTCCGTTTTTTTGGCGGGG